>OU452233.1:8497504-8532504 GCA_911728455.2 Marthasterias glacialis | reverse complement strand
CGTCAGTTTGACACAGTTTTGGGTCATTTTGACACAGCTTCCGGGTCATAACGACCAGGAAATGGGGTCAGGCCCCCCGGCGGGACCCGGAATCAGGGTCAATTTTGACCCGTTTTTTTTAGAGTGTAGAATAGTGATGTATAAACTGTTCATCTTCGGAAGCATATGCATGTAAGTTTACATTTATGTTTACCGTAATGTATACTACAACCAACCGGGGTGATCTATAGACCGACTGCGCGACCAATGTTTACATGTCATCACGTGACCTATTGTGGGCCATAGTAATCTGAGCTGATGACTGAACTACGTGCAAAACATGCCGTGACCGACAGAGTCACACAAAAAAACGGCTTTTGGTAATAATAACACAGTAACTAAGCCATTTTATTAAAGTAGTATGTTGTGACATTGATTTTTATCACATTACTGTTTCATAAACTACCAGTATTCTACTACAAAAGAGGTTTATTTTGAGTTTTGCACGACCGGCGTCGGACAACTATGTAGCCACCCGCCTGTTACTTTGTTTGTAATGTAGGCCTAAATCACTGTAAAAAAAAGGGTAAAGAATGTTGGAAAAGTGACCATTTATACCTAGCCTTGCGAAATTTCAAATAGGCAAAGGAGTCACACAGTTTTGGAAAGCAATTTCTTTGGATGATTTCAGCTTCAAAACTTTGAAAATTTTGTCTTGAAAAGTATGTGATCGCGGTCGTCTGGCCTAATGTTCCGTCGTGCACTAGTACACATTGTGCACATTTGTACATTACTTGTACAATTTCAAATACTTGCTGGAACTGTCCTGACTGGCTTTATTCAGCCACTCGAAGGTCTCTGGTACAAACCCCGGAATATTTTTCACAGATTCCAAGCAATAAAAGCCTCGATCGAATATACTAAATGCAACAACCATCGTGTGCCGTATCGCACTTTCCTATGGAGGACGCCGTGTGTGATTACATTTAATACCAACAAGAGGTAACGTGACGCGGGTCGCGCAATCGGTCTATAAAGGGCAAATTTGATATTAATTTTGTACGCAGCCATTTACTTTGGTTAACTGATGCTTGTTTAGCTTTTAATTTTATGATTTGAATTTTTGTATAATGGAAAACTTAAGTGTGGGGTATTGATTGTTACGTATAATGCCGTTTCAGAATTACATGAATACCTTGGGAAATACTAACCTCTGCAAAACATAGGCCTACTCTCAGAAAAACAAAAAAACATCTTCCTATTGTTTTCACCTCCTTGCTTGAAAATGAAGTCGGATACGTGAGCAATTTCAGATTTAGCTCCAAATTGCAATAGGTAACAGTGTTAAGGGTCACAGCCGGACGTCGTAGAGTTCGGAGACAATTTCTAAACGTTGTACTGACGTTGGCAGTACAAATTACCACAAATCTTTTTTAACGTTTGGAAAATGCATTTTAATTGTGGGCAATGTAAAGTCGATGTTTTTAATTTGTTCATCAACGTAGCTATTATGTGGGCAACGATACGTCAGTGTTTCAAGGTGAAGCCAAAGTCATCAAATGTACAGTGTACAAGGTCGATTTACAACATTTGCATAACGTAAGTATAATATGGAAAATGAAACGTCAGAGTCCCAATGTTTTATCAACGTCGGCAAATGTTGTACCGTACGACAGGTCCATTTTAAACGGTCACACAACGTAGTTATATTGTAGGCAACGTAAGGATGTGCCACGTCGGGAAATGTTATACAGGACTACAGGTCTATTTTCAACGTTGGCACTAAATATTTACAATGTTGGCATTTTAACGTCGGCGCTTTATGGTTTTAAGGACATCGGCAAATATTGTGCAGTATACAAGGTCGAATTTCAGCTGTGGCACAATGTCAGTGCAATGTGGGCAAAATAATACTATAATAATAACAAAAATAATAATACTAATAACCAATCAAACACCAGTAGTTCCAAAAATAACTGTACAAGTTAACACTTCTGACGTTTAGCCAACGTTGTGCCAACGTCAACATAGATGAAAATTTGTAGGCGGGTTCAAATGTTTTTGAACTTTTTGTGATAGTATCATAACGATTTGGTTAAATGAAATTATTGGTTAAATGAAATTAGTTTTTGTGCTTTTGTGAATTCATTTGTCTGTAAAAATTCTAAAGCAAAAGTACATACAAGCATTTCTAAGTAAATCAATGTGAATCTATGTGAATTAAAAAGCAAACAGTTTAATTAAGAAAATGTTGAACCATGACTGCCAAGTCTAGAAATTCTGGACTATTATATGAGACATGTCATGTAGTAGAAGGTAGATATGTAATAACTGCTGTAGAATATATATGTCACTATTGGTATCATAACTAAGATACAAAAAAATAAATAAATAAATAAACCAGGCATAATTATACGTTAAATACTCAAACTAGTTAAATATAATGGACATTGCATGAAAATAATGCCAAGGCAACGTCAACTACCAACGTATGGCCAATAAAAAAGAAACGGTTTGCTTTAGGTCAAACGAACGTCGTAACGCCGACGTTGGTCCATTAGATGCCGACGTTGTGGTAGGGTTGGCCCATGCTTGGTCCGATGTTCACCGGTCCGATGGAAAAAGTAACGTTGAAGCAAAGAGAACTAAGTTCTTAACGTGGTTTCTGTGTCGTAGGCGCAAGTGACATTTTAAGATATGCTGATGTCTTGTGAACAGGTCAGCAACCTTGTTTAATTCTGAACATGTGCCCATTCCCGAGAACAACATAAGTACCTGGAAGTCCTGCTGTCACCGAGCGTCCTACAGGTTTACATGTCAGAAAATTTAACTGATGAAAATTGCGTGTAACTCGGTCAGCAGTCTCTTGTATGCTTTACTCGAGAACGGGAAAAACAGTGCGCCACCAAGAGTTTTGCCCGGAGAGGTCGTTTTTGGGTACGTCTCTACCGCACATTAGTGGACCGATAAGCTTCACGAAACCTTGAATGAAGTAATTCATACATGGTGCATTTCGCAGCCAATGGGTAAACCGTCCAACAGCTGATGCTATTATGGACGCAATGTCCTGCGTATATTATACAGTACACGGGCAAGCGTTTTCCAATTGATTGCATTAAGGTTATATTCATCCTCTATGTGTTCATAAAGCAAATCTTTTTGCACTTTTTATCCAGTAAGTATTGTTATAAAAAACACCTGTTATCCAGCTGGAATAATATTGACCGAACTTGTGCCATACATTTTATTGTGTCCTTTTGTACTGTCAAATTTGGGGCGGGGTGGTTACAACGAACCTTACAAAGATGACGTCACCACTGGTGACATCATCTGCCTATGGTCCGTGTGCAGGGCGGCCTATCATAGAAGTCAAAAGAGGTTTGCCCGTGAGACTGGTCCCCTGTCATTATTAACGAGCCTCACGGTGTTGACGTCAGCCTTTTGGGGTAGTAGCTCATACTAGGCCCATCTCGTGTGCCTAGCGTACATAGTTTTAAAAAATAGCAAATTTGTCGTCATCATTTTGTAAGAAAGATGGTGGCAAGATGACGGAAATGTTTAAGGTCCTGTTAAATTTAAAGAATGTTGGTTTTAGTTGTTGTCAACTTTAGTAAATTGGTAGGCATTTAATGTGTTTTTGTTAAAAAAATAAAGATGTATTTGTATAAAAAAAAGCAAACTCATGCACAAATATGTCAGAAAACTGTTTTAAGCAAAAGGAAAATGATTGTGATCAGTCTAAATAATTATAGGCTTAGCGTGCGTTGCGTTTAATATTGCATTTTCGCCCAGTCTGCCATTATAATATTATTATATACGCCACAATACTGGATTGCCAACGCAGATTTCAAGGATAGCAATTAATAAAGATAGGAAGCCTTAGTTCTTTGTAATCGATCACAATAGCACGGTGACTGTATGCTTTAAGCTATGATTTAATTTAAACTCAACGACTTTTATGTATGATTTAATTCAAACTCACTATCTTAAAGGAGGTGTTAATTACTGAAAAAAGTATTGTTAGAAACAATCAACCTATGTGCGATACAATATTTAATGGGATGAAATATTGTAGGCCCCTATTTGTTTGTTTACTCCTAGTTTACCTATTTACAGCTCGGACTAGGGCGAGTCTGGGAGTGGGTGGTTGACTGGGTGATTGATGGCAGGCAACACAACCAATCACGGCGCATTAACGAAGGGTTGTCCAGAGGTCAGAAACCATTCCCACGAAAGTATTTGGACACTTGGCCACTGGACCCCGACAGAAGAAAGTTGTGAGAAGTAACCTCTCAAGTTTCTTGAGTTTGTACACTTTGCCTCTGTCGGATATCTGCATTGGATAGCGCCACACCATATTTACGAGCTCACCATTAATATTTATTCACCCCCTGTCCTGCTCTAGTTGAGTTTCATTTTACTTTTATCTTACTGGTATTATTCTTATGCTTAAAAGTTATTCTTTGAGTTTCTGAGTTAAGACCGATTGTCACTCTACAGTTAATTGAAGCAATCACTGCATATTTATATTGTGTGAGAATAGTGTTTTAGGTTTTAGGAATATTGAGGTTCTAGAACAAAGTTCTCATTTAATTAGCTCTGATTTTGATTTGATAATTGTTGACTTGTAACTTTTGATTGCTTATCAAATGTAATTCATATTTCAAGCCACAGAAAAATCATTGTAAGCAGTCTAAATAAATCATACGCTTAGCATGCGTTTGGGTTTAATATTGCATTTCCCCCCCAGTCTGCCATTATTATACTATTATATACGCCACAATACTCGATTGCCAATGCACATTTCATAAAGGAAGCCTTTGTTCCAAGCGAGACAATGCGAAAGGTCTTGCTAATTCGATCTTTGACAAGTAATTGGCAGGTGGTTTCTTTATCTTTTGTCTTTATCGAAAACAATAGCATGCTGATCGAAACTCAACGGCACTAGCTTAAAGGGGGGTATTGACTACTAAAAAATGTTCTTAGAAAAAACTCAACCAATGTGCATACGATGCTCTTTATCCCATTTCGTGTCATAGAAGTTTAAAGGTTCGTGAAGGGCACATGAAACCCTAAAGTTTTGTTCATAACAAAACACAAAATTACCTTTTTGTGTTAATTTACAAAGATTAATTTGTTTACTTTGAATCGCCCACGAAGCGTTATGATTAACATCGTACAATATTTTTAAAAACTACCAAAAACAAAACAAAACAAAACGTCAGTAAATACAGAGATTGTTCAAGTAAAACACGGCGATGTTTATACCTTTAAGTACGAAGTGAATAATGAGACAAGGCCCCGTCTCCCATTATTGTATGCAAGCAATCAATACCCGTTGCTTGGAGTAGTTTATTAGATTTGACTGCCGGAGTCTGTAGCATTCTTTGCCAGAATCTTTTGTTTCGTTGTCGTCCATCATCAAAATGATCTCTACAACAAACACAAAGTGAAACATGGCTGGTTGCTTTTTGACTCTCATTTTTCTTTTAACAATTACAATACTATCTGTGACAAATGGCACATTGGATGGTTTGGGAAAGCATCAAAGTGAATCCAAACCGGTTTGGTGTGTCATTGTTGACTTCGCTTTGACCGGAAATGTCTACAAGACTGAAACGTCGGCAAACCAGGTGGTCTGCAAAAAGTCATGTCAGACCGATCCGAAATGCGTCTCTATAAATTTCAAACTGAGAGGAGGCCAGTGTGAGTTCAGCAGCGTTAACCACGTTAACAGCTCTGGTGGATTGAGTGAAAGGAATGGCTGGATTTACACATACAATTCACTGCAGGTACATTAGTTAAATAATAAATAAGTGGTTTAAACAATGAAATGTTATTATTTTATAGCATTCGGGAAAACAACGTGCCAACATTTGATTTTTCATGACAAGATTGTGTCAACGTCAAATTTGATAAATAAACCGATTGGCGTCAGCATTCATATGATGTTTCTTTATAATTATTGCATAAGGTGCCGGTTTGGTTTGATCCGACTTTACACAAAAGAATGTTTATATTAACAATCTAGTATGTTCCCCTAGTAATAACATTTTCTTCTTTTCTCAATAAACAGGAACATACATGTTCTGGAGCTGGTCCAGACAAGCCGCAAAACTGTAAAAAAGGTGTGTTTTTTATGCATTTGTATTAAATTGTGTTCAGTATTGAGACACTGTATACTCCTAATTGATAACTTAATTAAGGACAATTTTCCAAATCTATTTTTATTGGTAATTTTTTAACTAAACTTACTCTTGTAACAGATGGTGTATTTTGGCCCTCTGGCGTTTACGGTTTACCAATGCCTAAAAGCGGTTGCCCAACAAACTCTGGAATCACCTGGGAAACAGGTTTCCGTTATCACGACACGGAGGACACAGATTCAAATAACTACTGGTACCCATCCCCTGGTATCCACCTCTTTGGACGGTATCAGGCAAATAACGCCGAGCAGAACTTCTGCATGAAGACACAGCATAGCACGAACGAGACCGACTTTGACTGGCCGCAGGGGAGATACTGTGTGTTCAAGTACGGGCAAAGCTGTCCAAGAAGTAAGGCTTGTTTTCTTAACTATGATTTTAGAAAGATGTCGGGTCAATTTTGTACAGTGCCTTATAAGGGCGACGCATCCAGCACTGGACGGGTATTACAGGATCAAACTTGGCAGTTTAATTCTTGTATATAGGAAGTTATTGAAAAGGCATCCTTATCTCCATGTTTTCTCGAAAGTAGAAAATAAACAAGTTTAAGGGCTAAGGTAACATGTGTTTTTTGTTTCGAAGCAACACAAGGAAAGAATACTTTTTACTCTTTTGGGATGAAGCCTTTTTACTGCTCTCCCCTAATCTCCATAGGTGCGCCACTACGTCTGCTCAAAATCACTGTTTTTAGAAACCCATTGAATTATTATACTAAAGAAAAGTACCACAAGATTGACAACATTTTTCGCCTTTTGACAGTGATGTCTGCAGGTTTCATCTATTGGGATGACGAAGACACCAACAACATAAACGAAGTGCAAGGCACCGTACCATCAGGAGTGTACGACAACGATACCCGTATAGACTACTGCTGCATGACTGGTGGCGATGTTTCCCAGCCGATCGGCTTGCCTACTCAGGATCCTTTCTACCCGTTCCCGTATAACTCTGAGCAGTGTCAGGTCGTCAAAGGCATGAAAGCGACCGAGGAGTATTTTCGTTGGGACGAGCAGGACAACCCAACAAATGTTCAAGACAAAGTTGGTGGAACCCATCCGTATCAGACCCTCGTAAGTTCAAGAGGAGCGGATGACAACATCGTACATTACTGTTATTACGAAGCCATCGATTCCTTGAATCGTTGACAATGTTGTTCATCTCCGTGGGTCCAGCAATGTCTTTGTATTGGACTGTTGGACTAGATAATTACACGGTACTTTACAATAATTACGTAAGCGAAATTTGAAGTTTAAAATCACTACATGCATATAATAACATTGTCTATTGCTATTAAGTTTTTGCAGTTTCTGCATTTTAAAGTTTTAATGTGTTGTCAGGGTTTTTTGCCGTTGGTGCAATCAAACGTTAAGATATTCTGTGGAAAATCGATGTTTTAGCCTTAGTTAGCCTTATCGTTGTATGTACACTAGAATGCCCGTCGTTTACTTTATACTGAGCATGCGCATTTTCTGAAAACAACACCTGCCCATTCCTAATTGTGTACATGTCGGTAAGTAGATTCTTGCTTTAACTCAGGTAAGCAGTTTGTGTTCTGCTTGGATTTGTACTAATTTCATCATCAGTCACTTTCACTTTAACCAGTTTCCGGGTCAACCTGACCCAGAAATAAGTCAGGCGCCTGGGGATCCGGAATCCGGGTCAATTCTGACCAGGGAGATCTTAGAGTGTAAATCCACAATTTTGTTGTTATCGTTTTGTCTGTAACATAGTGCCAAGATTACGTCAATGTTTAAGGTCTTGCTAAATAGGAAATATATTGGTTTTAGTTGTCAACAATTATTTAGTAAGTTGGTAGGCATTTAATATGTATTTGTATAAAAAAAATCAATGTTCATGTGTGTAAAAACTGCTTCACAAATAAGTAAAAAGGTGTTTCAAGCACCAGGGAAAACATTGTAATCAGTCTCAATATAGACTAAGTCTGCTTTGGGTTTAATATCGCATTTACCCCCACTCTACCACTATTAAAAAACTTCTCAATTCTCGATTGCCAATGCACATATCAAGGATATCATATAAAACACCAGACCCAAGGCATTTGTTCCAAGCGAGACAATTATTGTGTTAAATCGTGCGAAAGTTCTGGCCATGACGATCTTAACTATGCATATTGAAATTTTAATGTCAAGTGTTTCATATACCTTTTGATTTTATCGAACACAACGGCACGGAGGCTACATTCAGCTATGATTTAATTTAAACTCAATGACACTAATTTAAAGGGGGTATTGCTTGAATTGACTACTGAGAGAAAATATTTTTATAAAAAAGACCAACCAATATGCATACAATGCTCTCTATCGCGCTGTGTGTCATATGAGTTATAGGAGTTTAAAGGTTATACGAAGCTCGCAGTTCCTTGGACGTGAACCACTTAATCAGTGTACATAGTACATGCACGTTATTGTTTTTGGAAATAAACTGAACTGAACTGAATTGAACTTTGTCAATTTTGTCATGATGTCACGCAGTCGAAATACAATTTTACGTATTGAAATAATCCGGGCCCACGGTTTAGGCGCGGTTGGTTCGACGACACACTACTGTCAACATTCGTTTAGTTGAACTGAAACTCTGTTTCTGAAAGCGAAGTCAATTTTTAGTTTCTTTTTATCATAGTCCTGCTCATCTCACTGTATCAACACACAGCAGATTTGTTGATATTTTGTTGTCAATGGACACAGATTTACAATGAAATCTCCCACGAAGCATGATCTGTTTCACATCGCACATAAAAAACAAACAAACAAACAAACAAACAAACGTCAGTTGGAGAGATTGTTCAAGTAAAACACGGCGATGTTTATACCTTTAAATACGTTACAATTTGTATATCCAAGCCCCTCCCCTCGTTTGTCTACCATTGTTGCCTGCAAGCAATCAATACCCATTGCTAGGAGTAGTTTGGTAGATTTGACTGCTGGAGACTGTAGCATTCTTTGCGAGAGTCGATGGTATCGTTGTCATTCACCAAAACGAGCTCAAACAACAAAGGAAAACATGGCGCATTGCTTTCTGAGTCTCGTTTTTCTTTTGACAATTACGATATCTTTGACAAATGGCACATTTGATTGTTTTGGAAAGGATCAAAGTATATCCAAATCGGTTTGGTGTATCATTGTTGACTTCGCCTTGATCGGAAATGTCTACAAGAATGAAACGTCGGCAAACCAGATGGTCTGCAAAAAGTCATGTCAAACCGATCCGAAATGCGTCTCTGTAAATTTCAAAATGAGAGGAGGCCAGTGTGAGTTCAGCAGCGTTAACCACGTCAACAGCTCTGGTGGATTGAGGGAAAGGAATGGCTGGATTTACACATACAATTCACCGCAGGTACTTTAAATAATACATCATTGGTTTACAAAAAACTATGTCGGTATTTTATAGCATTCGGGAGACAAACCTGCCGACATTTGACATTACATGACATGACTGTGTTAACGTCAAATTTGAGAAATAAAGCGATTGGCGTCAGAATTGTATGTCTTGTTTCTTAATAATAATTGGATAAGGTGTTGGTAATGTTCGAGCCAACTTTACACGGAAGGAATGTTTATATCAACAATCTAGAAGGTTCCCCAAAGTAATTACGTTTTCTTGTATTCTCTATAAACAGGAACATACATGTGCTGGAGCTGGTCCAGACAAGCCGCAAAACTGTAACAGAGAAGGTGTGTTTTTGATGCATTTGTAAATAATGCTCAGATTTGAGACACTGTATACTCCTAAACGAGAACTTAATTAGGGACACTTGACCAAATTTGTTTTAATGTTGGTGATTTTTTAAAACTAAATTTACTCTTGTGACAGATGGTGTATTTTGGCCCTCCGGCGTTTACGGTTTACCAATGCCTAAAAGCGGTTGCCCAACTATCTGTGGAGTCATCTGGGAAACAGGTTTCCGTTATCATGACACGGAGGACACAGATTCAAATAACTACTGGTACCCATCCCCTGGTATCCACCTCTTTGGACGGTATCAGGCAAATTACGCCGAGCAGAACTTCTGCATGAAGACACAGCATAGCACGAACGAGACTGACTGTGACTGGCCGCAGGGGAGATACTGTGTGTTCAAGTACGGGCAAAACTGTCCAAGAAGTAAGGCTTGTTTTCTTAAACTATGATTTTAGAAAGATGTCGGGTCAATTTTGTACAATGCCTTATAAAGGCGACGCATCCAGCACTGGACGGGTATTACAGGATCAAACTTGGCAGTTTAATTCTTTGTATAATATAGGAAGCTACATTTAAATATCATCCTCATCTCCATTTTTTCCAGAGTAGAAAATAAACAAGTTGACGGGCTAATGCTACCCGTCCTCGTTTATTTCTAAGCAACACTTTTGGAAACATGAACACTTTTTCGGGATACAGCCCTTTTCTGATCTCCTCTAGTCTCCTCAGGTGCGCCAGTACGTCAGCTCAAAATCATTATTCATTAGAAACCTGTTGCATTATAATACTTGGAAAAGTAACAATAGAATGACAACATCTTTTCCCATCCTTACAGTGATGTCGTCTGGTTTCATCTATTGGGATGACGAAGACACCAACAACGAAAACAAAGTGCAAGGCACCGTACCATCAGGAGTGTACGACGAGGATACCCGTATCGACTACTGCTGCATGACCGGTGGCAATGTTTCCCAGCCGATCAGCTTGCCTACTCAGAATCCTTTCTACCTGTTCCCGTATAACTCTGAGCAGTGTCAGGTCGTCAAAGGCATGAGAGCGACCGAGGAGTATTTTCGCTGGGACGAGCAAGACTACCCAACAAATATTCAAGACAAAGTTGGTGGAGCCCATCCGTATCAGACCCTCGTAAGTTCAAGAGGAGCGGACAACCACGTCATACATTACTGTTATTACGAAGCCATCGATACCTTGAATCGTTGAAAAAAATCAAATCTTAACATTGGGAAGTCTAAAATAATAGTTTGCTATCACGAGAAGTTCACTGACAATAATTCTTTTCTTAAAAAACAGTATTTTAATAACTATTTTGTCAGTACTGAATGCTCATCAACGTCGATCAAGCAATGTCTCATTATTTGACTGACTTTGGTCATTACACGTTCATTTATAATTGCGTAAGCGAAATTCTTTATTCAAATCATAACCTGCATATTTATCACTTTTGTTATTACTTTATTCCTCTCCACAAAATTCAATCAACTACACACTTAAATTCACGAGAATAAGAAAATAATCGCTAAAAACGTTAAATGTAGATGTCTATAGAAGGCTAGACTGAGGAGGAATATTATAAATATTAATGGAGTATTAATGTTCCAATAACCAAAAGGTACGTAGCTGTTGGTCGCAGGTACAAATTCCGCTCAAGTAATTTTTTTTGTTCACCCGAATATTGATAACCGAATAGTTAATTTTGCAGGTTTAATGTTTTGCGAAGAGGTCAGAAACCTTGTTATAGCTGTAGCCACTGCTGAGTAGCTATCATTTTTGTATATTAGAAGACATTGGAATGCTAGAATACAGGAGATGTAATTTAATTAATAAACTTTATTCTTGTTTGTATAGCTCAAAACGAAGAACAACTTATCCACGGAGATACATGAAAACATAATAAGTGCTGTGTACTTAACATGTGCACAATACTCAGGAAAATTGTTAAAGGCTGTGGAAGGAAACGTTAAAACCTGTGGAAAGATTTTTGGATTTTTTGACCTTACCATTGATTTTGTTTGACCTTTATTATTACACATTATAACTATTTTTCTGCGATTACATCTCACTCTATGGATTAATGTAGGGAACGCAAGTGCGCCCTCAATCTTTCTTTTAGAACTTACCCTAAAACTTTATTATGGGCTTTTATACTTTTTGCCAAAAGACGGACTGCAGCGTGTCCCTTCATTGAAAATAGGTCTTTAATAGTTCTTCAAGTTTATTACAACTATTGGTGGCTAGTAATTTATATTTTATATTTGTTATCACATTACATTCAGCATGCTAGATATTAAGCCTAGTAAGTGATTATTTCAAAATTATCTCTACATTGCCTGGATGGGTATCTGTAGGTATATTTATTGGCGTAGTGATTTTGCAAGAGATTGTGAGTTGTGCGGCACCTCATGTCTTTCTGTTTTGCTGGAGGCTGTAACAGACACACCTACATGACATTGCTTGTCTATTATTTTCTCCATTTTGTGCCTGAGCAAGGCTCAGGGCAGTGATTTTATGCTCTGGATGTAAGAGGGTATTTGTCAGAGAACCCACAGTGTGTATTTCTGAGCTTTATATTTGTATCGTCTTGGAGAAAATTAATAGTTTATGTTGTAGTCGCTCACGCGTGTGTGATGTTTATGTCTTCATTTGCCAATGTACATGTTCTTATTATTTCTTGTATGTACAATTTTTCAGGTAATGGAGTTCTTCTAGGTTCTTCTCTGTGTTCTTCTTGTTATTTAGTTTACTGCTAGCTACACCTAGTGTTTTCTTGATGGTTCTTGAGCTGATGAGGATTAAATTGTTTTAAGTTCATCATGTATTCTCGTCATCCTGTGTATTATTATAATTTAGATTGTCTATGCAAGTCCAAGTGCTCGTCCTCTTTAATTAGAGGGCCGGCCTCCTTCCCGTTCCGCCTAATATAAATATTTAATAATAATAATAATAATAATAATAATAATAATAATAATAATAATAATAATAATAATAATAATAATAATAATAATAATAATACGCAGTTTTTATATAGCGCTTTGAAGGTATGATGAGTTACGTTTTTGAAGTATGAGACCTGTTCCTTTACATAGCACCATGTAATGGTTCACAAGGTGCTGTGGCGCAATCTGCAGCCGATCAAACCAGGAACACCGGGGCGAACCCCTTCTCTTTGCGATAAATGTCACTGGGTTCTTTTACGTGCATTACACAACACACGGGACCAACGGCTTAACGTCCCATCCGAAGGACGAAGCAATAATGATTAAGTGTCTTGGATGCTTAAGGAAACAAGTGTCATGACCGGGACTCGAACCCACACTCTGCTGATCAGAAACACCAGAGCTTGAGCCCGATGATCTTATCCGCTCGGCCACGACACGCCACTGGTTAACAAGGTTTCAGGCAATATTTTATGACAATTTTATAAATTCAACATGTCAATTGAGAACTTCAGTTTGAGGCTTCCCTGGAAAAAAAATTCCAAATGAAATAAGTTCCAAAAATAACGAAGAGGCATCACTGGTTACGACCAATATGCCACACAAGCAAAAGTCCACAAAGATTTTTGACATCGCCATAAAACCATACAAGTTGACAACATTAACAAGTACTCAGTCGAGCATCCTGCAGAAAATTACATGGGGAGGGAATCGGGTTAGGTCTTCTCTTACCATTCGATGTCCCCAAGATCTTGTCCTATCTCTGTAGATCTCCAAATCGTCAGTTAACCATTACCACACAATCCATGGAAACCTTCAACTTCACTGGTCACCCAGAGTTAGTGAAAAGATCTGAAAAACAAGACTAACAAAGCTTTTTTAAGACGTCACATACAATTAGGTCTGACTCAAGTTCACCTAACAGGTCATCTCACTATAAGCAAGCGTGTAATAAAACACAAGTCGACTTATACATCTCATAAATTATGGTGGGATAAAATGGATGTTATTGGTGGGGTGGGGTGACTAGACTTGCACTTATTTTTTTTTCTCTTAGAGACTAGGCATTTTTGCTAGCTTGTAGCCCCAATCCTTCCATATCCTCCTCTTCTACGATACTACACACCAAATTGTTTGGACTTAGATACACTGCAAAAAGAAGGGGGAGAGGGGGAGGGAGAGAGAGGGGAGGGAGAGAGGGAGGGGGAGAGAATCAGATACAAACGGTGAGGTATACCCCATGATTCCCTTTATTTCCAACCCATATCATTGCCAGGCCCGTAGAAAGTGCTACGACCGGTATGGCCATGGCCATACCAACATTTTGTGTGGGTGTTTTTTTTTGTTTCTGTTTTTTTTTCACCAGTTGTATCTCTAAATTTGCTTGAGCCTACAAATTCCTTAAAGTTAACCACTAATGAAGTGGTTTTTATAAGTTGCTGTGCCCCAAGCAACCAATCATGTCCTCCCGACAATTTCCAGATAGCTCCCCTATTAGCGCCACATGGCAAATATGAGTACATAAGGAACTTTATGAGACCGCAAGAGTCAAATGGAATTCTCATTTTACTCCTAAAAAACGTGCTCAAAATCGTTGGGAAAGTGGCCTGGAATCGCATCAGATTGCACCAAAGAGTATCTGGAATGAAACCTTTTCCGGGTATTGTTTATTTCATTGCAGTTTGCACTGAAAAATCGTTATTGGTTCTTATCCCCCCCCCCGATAAAATATTCTGGATCCGCCCATGGAATGAGTGACCGAGTGATAAGAACTGGTTATTGGGCTTACTGCGCACATGTTATTTGGGCCTACTTCGCACTCCGACCGCCGCCTGGCTAAGATTATTTTTCAAGGTGCATACAATAATAGTTTGACTTTTGATTAAATAAGACTTTCGTATTATAATTTTTACTCCACTAACTAATGACATTTTAATAGACCGATTGCGTTCTGTAGTGGGTGTTAAACGTCAACGACCCCGTCGTCGTCTATTTGAAATTCTACATGACTAGGTATAAATGCTCACTTTCCAGCGTTCTTTACTCTTTGTTTGCAGTGATTTACATTACAAACAAAATTACAGGTGGGTGGCTACGTTGCCGTCCGACGCCGGTAGTGCATAACTCAAAGTAAACCTCTTTTGTAAAAGAATACTGGTAGTTTTAAAAACAATCATGTGATTAAAATCGTTGTCACAACGTACAATTTTAATAAAACAGCCTAGTAACTGTGTTATTATTATCAAAAGCCGACTTTTGGTGTGACTCTGCTGGTCACAGCATGTATTCGCACGTAGTTTGTCATCAGCTGAGATGACCCACTACAAGTCACGTGGTGAAATGTAAACATTGGTCGCGCAATCAGTCTCTTAAAGAATTTGATTTCTTTGACGACTTATGGATCCGTAAGTTTACATAAGAATGGCCTACAAATATTTCATGATTGTATCACATCGCTACGATCGCCCACAACAGTCACGACAAAAGCAAAAGGGCCATGCCAAAAGCAAAAGCGCCATAGGAAACGCAAAAGCGCCACAGCAAAAAAAAAAAAAAAAAAAAAAAAAACGCCAGGGCAAAAACCAAAAGCACCACGGCAAAAACCGAAATCAACACGGCAAAAACCAAATGCGACATGGCAAAAACCAAAAGCACCACGGCAAAAACCAAATGCGACATGGCAAAAACCAAAAGCACCACGGCAAAAACCAAAATCATCACGGTAGAAACCAAAAGCGCCACGGCAAAAACCAAAAGCACCACGGCAAAAACCAAAAGCACCACGGCAAAAGCAAAACCGCTGCAGTAAAAGCATAAACGCTACGTCAACAGTAAATGAATACATGGTGGGCAGGGCTGAATGGTAAACATGTTGCGGCAAATTTTGCCATTTTTCCAATTCACAAATATAATTTTTTTTTTAAATAGTCATCTACTATAACCCTGTGTAATAACATTTTGTTTTTAGTCATAAAAGTGGCAGCCAGTTAAAGCACTCTTACCGAAATAACAAAGTATACCTACGAGTTTGCCTCAAATTTACTACATACTGTATATTTTCAATAAAATTTTCCTTTAATAAATCAGTCCTTTTTCGAGTAGAGGAGTGTAGCAAGAGTCTCGACTCATTAAATTTCACTAAACTGTCTTCAGTTTACGCTTAAAACTGACAACAGTAAGTTCATTTATATAAAGAATTTAATTATGACAGCGGAATTAGTTTCAAAATAGTTTCTTAACGTTTCAGGTACCTTTTGATAGACCTTGCTTGCAGCGACACCATTCCGTTGTTTCATGGTTGATATACTCAACTCCGTGGCGACTTAATGAAGCAGTTCGCACTAACTGATGAACCATGTATACTGCAGCTAAACAAAAATCAATGAGTTTGATAAAGAATATTGACAGTATTGACGGTTTTTCATTAGACGACAGAAATAGCGGGTGTTGTTTTTTGTAGACCAGCAAGTAGTGTAGAGCAGTGTGGGCAGTCCAAAGATTATAGAGCGCCGAAGGCGCAAATATGGGGAGCCGTAGCTCTATCTAATGTTGGAACGTGAAATATGCATGGGTGCCATTTCAGCATGAGGATGTTTTATCCTATTGTCTGCAGTGATCTGCACTGATCTATTATATATCAAAAGAGTTACTTCCTGAAATGGCGTTTAGTGGGTTTTCACATTTCAGCCCGCGTTCTCCATCTTGCGCTTTCGGCCGCTCTACATTATTTGGTCTATTTCGAGCTGCGCCCGTGAGAAACTACAGCGCATGTTTTGCCCACTAGCACCTACAGCTATTGTCAAAAACAGAGCTTTGCATTCAGGCATAAGAAACTCGGAAACGATTGCATAACAAAGAGATTGACAAAGTCTTGGTAAAGGAATGCATGGAATTTGTGAGATGCATAGACACTCCTGAAGGAACAAAAACAACGCTGTATGCTGTTTCTACGCTTTGTTTACCGTAGAAGATTTGAGATTAAGCAAGGGACGTGGTGCTTGCAATTTACTGAGCCAAGTACTGTTTTAACTACACTATCAAGTACTAAACCACAAGTGAAGTTGACTTGGTATGGTTGTATCGTACCGGTCATGATCCCTGGCTATACGGCAGTATACGTTATAGAGTCCTGACTAGCGCCCTCAAATAAAAGATATTGACAATATAGGGAGAAAACCTACATAAGGTCTAGATAGCTCTGTTGGCACAGCACCGGCAGTGAATCTAGATATTTAATTCCGGCTGTACTGACTTCTTTTGTTCACCTAAAAAATGAAACGGGTTTTTCCTACCACTGAAACAACTTTAAATATTCGGAGAGAAAAAAACCCAATGTGCATGCCGTGATAAGTGGATATGAGACCGATGGAAGTCATGCTCACGCACACAGCAATATGGGGAGGCCACAAACAACATGAACTCTTTTTACTTTTACTGCGTATCACTTAATATCTAAAACGTGACTGATCACGTGACTTTTTGCCAGTATAAGAAACAAACATATTTAAAATGATGACCTTGGTAGACAATGTATATAGGTATACATAACTTTGTTATACAAAACTGTGTTAACGCACCGAGAAAGTCAAAATATAAGTCAATAAAAGCCAAAATATTTGCGTGTCGATTTCCCCACTGCCACTACTATATTTTTATAATACATTACCGTATTCGATGCTAATGCAATTTCAAGGCAAGCAATCAAACACCTGACCCAAGACAGGAAGCCTTTGCTCCAAGCGAGACAATATTTGGTTAAATCGTGCGAAAGTTCTGAATAATGCATTGAAAAATAAGTCGCAAGTAAATTTCTTTACCTTTTCTCCCTATAAGCACAATTTCACGTTGGGCGGCTTCTTTCAGATGAATATTTTAAACCCATCGGCACAAATTTAAAGGGGGTATTCAATACTGAAATAAATGTTTAATATTCTGAGAAAAAAAAACGACCAATGTACACAGAAGGCCGTGTTCAGCTGCTGGCACATATCGTGTTGAGATTTGAGGACATTAAGTTGATGTTTTTGACGGTTTTTATCTTTCCTTCAAACAAATATGGATACTTTCAGCTGCTTTTCAACCATATTATTGACACTTTGTGTCGCAGTAATCTTCATTTTCCCTACAGTGAGTGACAGAATGTGTGGAGTTATGTCTGCGGCTGCCGGCGGCGATCGAGCTTCGCAAATGAGAAAGGCAATCGCAGCATTCACAGCGAAATGCCGCAACGCAGCCAAACCTGACCGAAATGGAGGTAAGTCGCAGGGAATTTATGCCAAAGGTATTTCTATTTGGCTTCATGATATTTTCTTCTTCGATTGAAAACTGTTATTATCTTTAAGTGCAGACGAGAACTGGTTATATTATATAGTGTATTTACGTCAAGTTTTGGGACATTCTGAAAAGAGGACGCCGAACGTCAACTCCAACAATGTCTAGCCTCGGGTGGAAACAAACCGTTCAGGAAAATGTGCACCCGTGAAAAACATTTGTTGTTGTTGTTGTTGTTGTTGTTGTTGTTGTTGTTGTTGTTGTTGTTGTTGTTGTTGTTGTTGTTGTTGTTGTTGTTGTTGTTGTTGTTGTTGTTGTTGTTACTGTTGTTGTTGTTGTTGTTGTTGCTGCTGCTGCTGCTGTTGCTGTTACTGTTGTCGTTGTCGTTGTCGTTGTCGTTGCCGTTGCCGTTGCCGTTGCCGTTGCCGTTGCCGTAGCCGTAGCCGTAGCCGTAGCCATAGCCGTAGCCGTAGCCGTAGCCGTCGTCGTCGTCGTTGTTTTATTATTAATGTATAACCATTAATACTTGAAAGTTATGTTATAATACACGAGAATATTCCTCTTGAGACGTAGACAAACATTCTTGGACCCGAAACTATCTTTCAGAAAATTTTGGCCAGATTCTATGGCGGAGGTGAAGATTTGAAAAACGTCCTCAATCGCGAAGCGGGCCACCAACACAGCAACAACTCCACGTTTTAAGTCATAGTTCGGAGACCGTTCATTATTTATATTATCAACAATTCACTACCAAAGTAAGCTTTTGGTTGTTAATACTTATGGGTGGGCTTCACTACAAATTTTTCATTATAAAGCGAGATTTAGCACATTACAGGGAAATAATAATTGAGTTATAAACACTCACTGTCTTAACTAACTGAATTAAATCATAGCCGTTAAGACGGATGCACTCCCACTAAATAGAGAGAAAATCATGCGCCAAGCCTCATGGATCAAATGCAAACCCACAACTTTTTCTGTAAATAAAAAATTGGCTTTCTTTTTAGATTTTTGAAAAATGGTCTGATATTGTGCCTCTGGGGTTGTTGACTCTCATTATGGAGCATTTAGGGTACACTAGCCCTCTAAAAATGGCCCTGTTGTGCTGAAAAGTGTAGTTTATTTTTCCAAGATGACGTGTGGCCAGTTTACTTGTTCAGGGTCGTTTTCATTTTGGAATAGAATATCTCACAAACTATACGGCTCATCTATTAAAAATTTCAAGAAAAAATGAAGTTTATTTATCAGCAAATATATCTGATTTTATTTCGAGAGGGTGATATACTTTCAAATATTTGTTACAACAGTATTTTAAAATAATTATAGCATTATTTTAGCAGTGATTGTTGCATTGGGATCTTAAGTGTGGTGCACTTCTCAAAACATGAGAGCACTTCACTAAATATAAAAAGATCCATGCACCGAGCCTCATTAATAAAATGTAAACCCATAACTTTTTTCTGTAGATCAAAGATTTGAAGGTCCTTGCTTTTATGGTTTGTTGAAAAATGGCCAAACAGTGTAGGGTCATTTTTCTAAGATGAAGTAAATAGCCATTTTACTCGTTCAGGGGTGCTTTTATTTTGGATCAACCTACCAAAAATTCAATTCTCAACCTACTAAAAATTGAAAGGAAAAATGAAGTTCAGTTGTCAGAAAATATATTTGATTACTTTTTTTAGACGCTGAGTTGTGGTTTAGGATAAGAATCATTGGTGTTTAAAAGATGTAAACAATTATCCATCCATCTTCAGGTCATCCCATGTGGCCCTCTGGTGTTTACGGTTTACCAATGCCTAAAAGCGGTTGCCCAACTAACTCTGAAATCATCTGGGAGACAGGTTTCCGTTATCATGACACGGAGGACACAGATTCAAATAACTACTGGTACCCATCCCCTGGTATCCACCTCTTTGGACGGTATCAGGCAAATTACGCCGAGCAGAACTTCTGCATGAAGACACAGAATAGCATGAACGAGACTGACTGTGACTGGCCGCAGGGGAGATACTGTGTGTTCAAGTACGGGCAAAACTGTCCAAGAAGTAAGGCTTGTTTTCTTAAACTATGATTTTAGAAAGATGTCGTGTCAATTTTGTACAATGCCTTATAAGTGCGACGCATCCAGCACTGGACGTGTATTACGGGATCAAACTTGGCAATTTAATTATTTATATATAGGAAGCTACATTTAAATATCATCCTCATCTCCATTTTCTTCCAGAGTAGAAAATAAACAAGTTGAAGGGCTAATGCTACCTGTCCTCTTTTATTTCTAAGCAACACTTGTGGAAACATGAATACTTTTTTTCGGGATACAGCCCTTTTCTGATCTCCCCTAATCTCAGGTGCGCCAGTACGTCTGCTCAAAATCACTTTTTATTAGAAACCTGTTGAATTATAATACTAGGAAAAGTAACAATAGAATGACAACATCTTTTTTCACTTTTACAGTGATGTCGGCAGGTTTCATCTATTGGGATGACGAAGACACCAACAACAGAAACAAAGTGCAAGGCACCGTACCATCAGGAGTGTACGACCGGAATACCCGTATCGACTACTGCTGCATGACCGGTGGCAATGTTTCCCAGCCGATCAGCTTGCCTACTCAGAATCCTTTCTACCTGTTCCCGTATAACTCTGAGCAGTGTCAGGTCGTCAAAGGCATGAAAGCGACCGAGGAGTATTTTCGCTGGGACGAGCAGGACTACCCAACAAATGTTCAAGACAAAGTTGGTGGAACCCATCCGTATCAGACCCTCGTAAGTTCAAGTGGAGCGGATGACAACATCGTACATTACTGTTATTACGAAGCCATCGATTTCTTGAATCGTTGACAATGTTGTTCATATCCGTGGGTCGAGCAATGTCTTTGTATTGGACTGTTGGACTAGAAATTACACGGTACTTTACAATAATTACGAAACCGAAATTTGAAGTTTAAAACACTACATGCATATAATAACATTGTTTACTATTAAGTTTTTGCAGTATCTGCATTTTAAAGGTTGTAATGTGTTGTCAGGGTTTATTTGTCGTTGGTGCAATTAAATGTCAAGATAATCTGTGAAAAATCGATGTTTTGCAAAGAGGTTTAGTTAGCCTTGTTTGGAGATTTTCGGATGCTAGTTGGCAGCATATACACTAGAATGTCCGTCGCTGACTTAATACAGAGCATGCGCATTTTCTGAAAACAGCACCTGCCCATGCCTTATTTTGTACATGTCAGTGAATAGGTTCTTGTTTTAACCCAGGTAAGCAGTTTGTGTTCTGCTTGGATTTCTACTAATTTCATCGTCACTTTCACTTTAACCAGTTTCCGGGTCAACCTGACCCAGAAATGAGTCAGGCCCCTGGGGACCCGGAATCCGGGTCAATTCTGACCCCGGAGATCTTAGAGTGTAAATCAACAATTTTGTTGCCATCGTTTTGTCTGTAACATGGTGGCAAGATGACGTCAATGTGTAAGGTCTTGCTAAATAGGAAATATATTGGTTTTAGTTGTCAAAAATTATTTATTAAGTTGGTAGGCATTTAATATGTATTTGTATAACAAAATTAATATACATGTGTATAAAGACTGCTGCACAAATATGTCAAAAAAAACTGTTCCAAGCACCAGGGAAAACATTGTAATCAGTCTAAATATAGACTTAGTCCGCTTTGGGTTTAATATTGCATTCTCCCACCCTCACCCCACTCTACCAATATAAACCATTATAACACACCTCTCCCTGGTTCTTTATCCTGATTGGCTGAAACACGGTCACGTGGGGTGAACTAATATAGCCTTTTGCATGAAATTTGCCAAAAACCAAAAACTATTGACTGGTAAAGAGCGCCCTCAATTAAAGAACGAAAACGGCGGCGTGTGCAGATCGAGAAGAATCTCCGGCCAAAAAAAAAACGCGATTTACTCTGCAAACCGACATTTTGGACTGAGGTGTGTTATAAAACACATATGGACTGACATTATTCAGGCATTAGTGCACGTTTATGCACCCCTCGGGCTTTCGGCCTCGGGAAATTGGACCCTCTCTTGGTCACTCACAGGCCCTCGGGTTGCATAGACGTGCACTATCTCCCTCATTGCCAGTCCATATGTGTATAATAGAACAGTTATCGATTGCCAATGCCCATTTCAGGGATAGCAATTTAACACCAGACCCAAAGCTTTTGTTTCAAGTGAGATAATTATTGTGCTAAATCATGCGAAAGTTCTGGCCATCTCGATCTTACATATGCATATTGAAATGTAATTGGCAAGTGGTTTAATATCCACCTTTTGTTTTTATCGAACACAACAGCACGGTGGCTTCATCCAGCTATGATTTAATTTAAACTCAATGACATTAACTTAAAGGGTATTGACTACTGAGAGAAACTATTCTCAGAAAAAAGACCAACCAATATGCATAGAATGCTCTCCATCCCATTGTGTGTCAAAGGAGTTTAAGGTTAACCCTATCAGGACCTGGGGGGGGGGGGGGGGCACAAAGTGCCCCCTTACCAATTTTTTCCCCGTAACTTTTTAACGCTTAGTCCGATCACCGCGAAATTTTCTGACTTTTTCCTAAAATATATCTAGGATTGTATTGGCAAAAAAAATTGATACCGGGGGTTAGCTGTTGCCGTGGCAACCATTTGTTTGACCTTGGGTCACACGATTTTACTGTTTTTTTTTTGTGATTTTTAAAATTTTTCGGACATAATTTCCACTTATTTTAGTTTTTTTGCCAGAAAAGTGATAGTGGTGAGTCACGTGATAGTCTGAAATGGTTTTGGGAATTCAAAATGGCCGTCATTTTTGGTGGCCATCTTTGATTTTGTGTTTTCAGCCTGTAATTAGGGGGTCAAATTATATCAAGTTTTTTAACAATGGAACATTTTCAACCCGCTAATTTATTACTTTTCAGACCCAAAAAAGGTTCAGATTTGTCAATCAATCCTTATTATTTCTCCCTGGGCCCTTGGCGGCGGCCATTTTGATTGTTAAGTGAAAAAAACGCAAAAAACATTTTTTTTCCCGAAAATAGGATAAATTAATGAATAATTGTGCCCCCTAAAGATAACTCCAGTGACTAAATTAGGTTCAAATTATATTTATCTTGTTAAAATGTACAAGTTTGCCAAGTTTCAAAACATTCGGACAACAAATACAGAAGTTATGGCAAAAACACGATTTTTGACCAAAAATTGGCAAAAAACAGTCAAAAAACGCCCTCTAGTGACGATGTTTTGAAATTTTGTGACATCATCATGTAGAACACAGTTAAATGAACTATTGTGGCAAGTTTCATCAAAATCAGTAGAACACTTTGGAAAATACGGAGGGGGGGCACTATGTGCCCCTCCCCGGTCCCCGTACAACCAAAAAAAAAGCCCGGTCCTGATAGGGTTAAGAAGCGCACAGTTCTTTGGACATTAAACCCCTAAATTATTGTACATAGTACATGCACGTAAGTTTTTGGAAATAAACTGAACTGAACTGAATTGAACTTTGTCAATTTTGTCATGACGTCACGCAGTCAAAATCCAATTTTACGTAATGAAATAACCCGAGGCCCATGGTATATGTGCGGTTGGTTCGACGACGTTCTACTCTCAACATTCATTTAGTTGAACTGGTTTTATCAAAAACCATTTCTTAAAAAAAAAAAAACGTTTCTTCAAGCGAAGTCAATTTTTTAGTTTCTTGTGGTCAGTCGTGCTCATCTCACTGTATCAACACACAGCAAATATGATGATATTCTTTTTTCTATGTACAAATATTTACTTTAAAATCTCCCACGAAGTGTGATCGTACATAAAAAAGAATGTCAGTTGCAGAGATTGGTAATAAACGGCGATATTTATACCTTTAAGTACACTTTCTGTATACAAGTCCATCCCCTCGTTTGTCTACCATTGTTGGCTGCAAGCAGTCAATACCCGTTGCTGGGAGAAGTTAAGTAGGTGTAGCTTTGAAACCTTTCTACATATTTTGTTTATTCGGTCCCTCTCTGAACGCACTCTGTGGCTGTGTGTGGTTCACTGTAATTACAACAAATACAGTACTTAAATTAAATAACAATCATTAACAAGAATAAATCATACACTAAATAATAAACCGAGATTCGTGACCCTGCCTTGGAATATATGTAAACAATACTTGAACAAAACACATGAAAACTTTACTGAGAAAGGCCAACTTTTGATCCCAAAATAAACTTATCAAACCATTATGAAAAGGATAATTGCTAACTTTATATGAATCAACGAACTTACCGATTGTGTTGGAATCCGAAACTACAAGAAATGGGACCTTATATCATTCTTAATTTTACGTTAATTGGGAATATAATTTAGAACATGTCAATCGTTTACGAATCATCGGAATCATGAAGAATTTTACCTTTGACCTCATTACTTTCTTGTCAATAGAGGGCGCTATACCAAAAGCATAAAAAAACAGCTGAACTGCAACAAACTTATTTTAGACAAAGATATACAAGTGATTGGAAATTACTTTAGGCGCAAAACACTTTGAACAATCAATCAATAATTAAAACAATGCACAATAACCAACTTGCCGCTACATTCCCGGCCCCATGAACAGAACCGATTTGTTCATTTTTCTACACCTTTAAGCGGCAAATTTTAAACTGAACGGCATCAATGATGAATATATGATGACTTAAATCTCTTGCAATAATTATAATGATTCAGTCCCTTGAAATTAAGCTTGTGCATGAATCCTTTCCTGATTCATTTATTTTGAATGTCAATGATTTGCAAATGTTCACTTATCCAGAATGTTCAGTCACAAGAATGTTCAATGACTTCCAAAGTCTTACACACTGTTGAGTCTTTCCAAGAAGCACAGCTTGGCTATGGGGCGTCTCAGGTACTTAGGTCCTACTCTTACCTCAACCTGGCGGACCCTTCCATTCTTATCTGGGTAGATTTGCATCACTCTGCCCAGCGGCCACTGTCCACGGGGTTCATTGTCAGCAGCAACCAACACCAGGTCGTTTACCTCAAGACTTCGCTTTGGCTGGGTCCACTTCTGGCGCTGCTGTAACAGTGGTAGGTACTCACTTATCCATCGCTTCCAAAACTGGTTTGCCAAGAACTGTGTTTGACGCCATCTGCGCCGACCATAACCATCTTCCTTCACAAATACTCCTGGCACAACGTTGGGACTTGATCTCATTAGAAGTAGATGGTTTGGTGTCAATGGCTCCTCATCTCTGGGGTCCAAACTGAGTTGCGTGAGTGGTCTCGCGTTTAAGATGGCCTCTACTTCAGCAATCACAGTAAGTAGTACTTCGTCGCACACCACTTGTTCTTGCAACAAATTCTTCAGGATCTTACGAATGGAACGTATCATCCTCTCCCACACGCCTCCCATGTGACTTACGGTCGGGGGGTTGAACTGCCATTCAATTCCTCTTTGCTGAAGAAATTCTTTAACCTGCTGCTCGTTCAGTGATGCAATGCTTTCGCGTAGCTCGCGTTCACCTCCTGTGAAATTTGTACCATTGTCACTCACAATCTTCTCCGGCATTCCTCTTCTGCTGATGAACCGTCTTAGAGCATTGATGAATGAATCTGTGTCTAGCGAGTGAGAAATTTCAATGTGTACGGCTCTAATTGCGAGGCAAGTGAAGATGCATCCATACCTTTTGACGTGGCTACGCCCCTGTTTGACGTAAAGTGGACCGAAGTAATCCACACCAACATTCGTAAAGGGCGGCTTTTCTGGAGTGACTCTTTCTGTCGGCAGCTCAGCCATCAGCTGTTGGCAAAGGGGGGCATTTCTTTTCTTGCACTGAAAGCACTTTCCGATGACACGTCTCACTGTGGCTCCTCCCTTCAGGATCCAAAATCTCTCTCTAAGCGATGTCCATGTCATCCCTGCGCCCGAATGTCCAACTTTCAGATGATGATGTATAACCAACAGCTTTGTCACTTGGTGATCACTTGGCAGAATAATTGGATGCTTGATGTCATGTTTGAATGGTGCATTTCCAAGACGTCCACCTACACGCAGAATTCCATCTACAAAAATGGGGTTCAATTTGCGGAGTGAGGTCAGAACCTTCTTACTTCTCTTGGTGGATCTTTCACCGTCATTCGCATTGGCCTCGAGTGCAGCTATCTCCTGAGAGAATGACTGTCGTTGAGCATATTTGATGATTTCTCTTTCAGCTCTCTGCACTTCCGGTAAAGACAGCCTCTTGTCCTTGAAGTCGTCGTCATTCAGTCTTCCCTTGACACGTGCATATAGGTAATCTCTATACCGCAGCAACCAAGCAACTCCACGCTTCATCCGAGTCCACGACGAATATCTACTCAGGAACTCGTCCACTTTATTTCTCTCGGCTACGGCGTAAGACTGGATCACTTTCTTCACATCAGGATCATTCTGTAGTGTATCAGGTAGAACATCTGGAAAGGGTCCTTTGATTACGACAGGTGGAATTGGCCAATGTCGTTCGTCCTTCCACAAGAACTCGGGTCCTTTCAGCCATCGTTGGTTGTCGATCATGTTGTCTGCAGTTAATCCTCGTGAGCCGTCATCTGCTGGGTTAGATGCCGTGTCTACATATCGCCATTGGGACGGGTCGGATGCACTTTGTATCTTCGAAACACGATTCGCTACAAAGGTGTGAAATCTGCGGCTCTCATTCTGGATATACTGAAGAACTGATGTGGAGTCGGTCCAGTACACCGTTTCTGTGATTGGCAGTCTCATTTCTTTCTGAATCAGCTGGTTCAATCTCACTCCCAATACTGCTGCTGACAACTCAAGTCGAGGGATAGTGACAAGTTTCAATGGGCATAAGCGTGACTTGCCGATGATAAATGCACAGTAGATCTTCCCATGTACATCAACAGCACGCAGGTAGGACACAGCAGCATACCCTCGCTCCGAGGCGTCAGAAAAATGGTGAAGTTGGAAGACTGCCATGTCACCAAACTCCCTTGGTCGGAAACTTCTATCGATGGTAAGAGTCATCAGCTTTGGAAGGTCGTCTAGCCACTTCTTCCATCTCAGCATTTCACATTCCTCGACCTTTTCATCCCAGCCTCGTCCCTGACGACAGACATCTTGAAGAAGAATTTTAGCTGGGAGGATGAATGGTGCCAAGAAACCCAATGGGTCGTACAACGAACTTACAGCTGACAGAATTCCCCTCCTCGTAGCAGGCTTACATCTTAACACAGCCTCGAATCCAAACGTGTCATCCTCAACATTCCATTTCACGCCCAGGGTACGCTCTACTGGTAGGTGATCAAAATCTAACTTCAAAACAGACGGAGCTCTCTCATCAGCAGGGATGGTGGCCAACACGTCACGACTGTTGCAAATCCACTTGGTTAATCTGAAACCTCCCTTGGCCAACAACTGGATAAGCTGTTTGGCTAATCTGATGGCTTCATTCTCGGTTCTCACTGATACGAGACAATTGTCTACGTAAAAGTTCTCAAGGACAGTTTTGGTTGTTTCTTTGTCAAAGCTCTCTTGGTTGTCTTCAGCCGTCTTTCTGAGACAAAATCCAGCACAGCTAGGTGATGATGTAGCACCAAATAGATGCACTAACATCTGGTGATCAGTCGGTTCTTTGGAATAATCTCCCTCGGGCCACCATAGAAATCTCAGTGCATCACAGTCCTTATCAGTCACCTTAACCTGATGGAACATTGCTTCCACGTCAGCAACCAGTGCAACTGATTCTTCTCTAAATCGTGTCAGTACTCCCACCAGATTATTTGTAAAATCTGGCCCCTGAAGCAATTGGTCGTTCAATGATACGCCTTTGTACTTGGCAGCACAGTTGTACACCACTCTCAGTTTGTCTGGCTTCTGGGGATGGAACACTGGATGGTGAGGTAAATACCACACCACTTCTCCTGTTACTGCAGTACCAACATCTTTAGCAAATGGCTGGTCATCGATCATAACTTCAGGTGTGACGCTCATGGGTCTCGAAGAAGACATCTCTCTTGCATACCCTTTCGTAAGGTATACATCAATGGTTTTCTTATACTTCTCGTACAGAGTAGCGTCTCTTTGAAATCGTTTCTTCAATGATTGAAGTCTCGACTCTGCAAGAGGGCGGTTGTCAGGTAAACATGGACATGGATGACGCCACGGTAGACCAACCTGGTAGTGACCATCAACCTTTGTCACTGTTTCTTCCATAATGGTCTTTGCACGCTTATCTTCTACTGAATCAGCGACTTCACCATCAACCATCTGGCCACCGAAGTCCGTCTCCCATAATTTCTCAACAGTCCGTTGAAGCAAGTTGTCCTCATGCAGAATATGATTTACACTGGAATTAGAACGTTTTTCGGTCGATGTCATGGGCCCAAGTAGAGTCCATCCCAGCAAAGACCGTATGGCGTAGGGCTCTTTCTTCTTCCCACGTCTCTCTTCCAAAACCCAAAATGCCTCTGGGACATCTCCTCCTATCAGCAACATGACTTGTCGTTCGCTGATCGTTGGGAAGTTGATTCCATCCAAGTGTGACCAATGAGTGATGTCCTCCTCCCGCGGGAAACTGTTATCGGAGATTGGTAACTTATCAACAGTCCAAACCTTTGGAATGTCAATACTCTCACGTCCTTCCAAGTCCTTCACCGTGAGGCTGATTTCAAGTCCAGTCTTTTCACTGTGTTTCTCATTAATGGTAGTTAGGCTGAACTTCCTTTCTATGCCTTGCAGGTTAAGTTGATCCATCAATCTGATATCGCACAGTGACGTATCGCTCCCATCATCCAGAAGGGCCCAAGTGTGAATTTCTTTGTCTTTTCCCTGCACTCTGACTGGAACAACTCTTAGACACACTCTATTCATGGAGGCTGCAGTGGCATTTACGCATCCACTCTGACCACCATCTGGCGTAGTGTGACTCTTACCTTTGTCCCCGGCCCCAAACGTAGAACTGGGAGAAAGATTTTTGGCACCTTCCTTGTTTGAGCCTTTGTCGTCTCTGTCTCTGTGCGGACGATGCAGCAGCGTATGATGTTTCCACGTACAATTATTTATCTCACAAGTTGATCTCGTCATACATCCTCTGGCCATGTGCCCAGGTCGGAAGCAGTTGTCGCATAATTTGTTTTCTCGAACAAATTTCAGCCTATCGTCATAGGACCTTTGCTGGAACTCTCTGCACTCCATCAATGTGTGAAATTGAGAACAACAGCGACACTTCGGCGCATAGTTCCCTCGTGGAGGATGCTTCTCATGTGTAGTTTCCTCTACACTCTTGGATCCTTGTGTTGCAAGTGTAGTGACCTTGGCTGGTTTACCTTTCGATGTACATGTAGGTTGTGATGTTTTGTTTGATCGGCTGTTTCCGATATTCTGGCCGAACATATTGCTTGCAATCTTAGCTTTCTGCTCTATAAAGTCAGTCATGTGTGAGAAGTTGGGCTCATTGTGACTTTGAATCATGCTCTGGGCTCGTTTAGCCCATTCAGCTTGAAGATGTATCGGCAAAAGCTGCTGAATCTTGAGGAGATTATCGGAACTGTTCATGTCTGCTGAGTTTCCTATCTGCGACAGAGTAATTTGGCACTTCCTCATATTGCGAGCCAGTTGCCATAGGCCCTCTCCATCATTTGGTCTGATTTGTTGTCTGTCAGTGACTTTATTGATGAGAGAGTGTGTGATAATGTGTGCCTGACCAAACTGATTACGAAGAATGTCTCTCGCTGATTTATACCCAGCACCTTCCTCCATCAATACACAATTTTCAATACTTTCTCTAGCTTTTCCTTTACAGAATTGGATAAGGTAGGTTAATCTTACCCTGTCTTCTGAAACCTTGCTGGCAATGTTGACGTCAAAGATGTTGATGAACCCTGAGTAGTCTGCAGGATCCCCACTGAAGGAGAGTAGCTCTGGTTTTGGCGTGTTTATGGCCAACGTCATGGCTTTGACCAACTGCGCAAGATCTGTCTGATCCACTGTTCCATCTCTCTTATCTGGAACATTACTGGGGGATGAAGGCACCTCTTGTTGAGGAAATGATACCACATTAGATGCCTCTGAAGCAATTGTCAGATTCTGCTCTGACGGGTCTTTCAAGGGTGGATCATCTATTAACTCTTCCTCATTCCTAACTTCATTCACCCAGAACTGTAGTTGTTGTTCAGCTTGTTCCATTTCATTATCAGCCTCCATCTGCTCTATCTTCTGTTCAATCCTCAATTTCTCCTGTGCCAACTCCTGTTTCTTCTGTAGCTGCTCTGCTTTAAGGCGTGCAAGCTTCTGTTTGGCTTTTGCTTCTTTGCGTTTAGACAATGAACTTGTGCCATCTCTCGAACTCGCTCTGGAAAGGGATGACCCACATTCACTGCCCGCGTCAGCATTGTCAAGACTAGGTGTAGTTTCAGCCTCAGCCATAATCAAGTTGTAGTACTAATGTCCCTAATCGTGAACTTCTATGTAGCTTTGAAACCTTTCTACATATTTTGTTTGTTCGGTCCCTCTCTGAACGCACTCTGTGGCTGTGTGTGGTTCACTGTAATTACAACAAATACAGTACTTAAATTAAATAACAATCATTAACAAGAATAAATCATACACTAAATAATAAACCGAGATTCGTGACCCTGCCTTGGAATATATGTAAACAATACTTGAACAAAACACATGAAAACTTTACTGAGAAAGGCCAACTTTTGATCCCAAAATAAACTTATCAAACCATTATGAAAAGGATAATTGCTAACTTTATATGAATCAACGAACTTACCGATTGTGTTGGAATCCGAAACTACAAGAAATGGGACCTTATATCATTCTTAATTTTACGTTAATTGGGAATATAATTTAGAACATGTCAATCGTTTACGAATCATCGGAATCATGAAGAATTTTACCTTTGACCTCATTACTTTCTTGTCAATAGAGGGCGCTATACCAAAAGCATAGAAAAACAGCTGAACTGCAACAAACTTATTTTAGACAAAGATATACAAGTGATTGGAAATTACTTTAGGCGCAAAACACTTTGAACAATCAATCAATAATTAAAACAATGCACAATAACCAACTTGCCGCTACAGTAGGTTTGACTGCTGGAGTCTGCATAGCATAGCATTCTTTGCGAGAGCAGTTAAGTAGACTGGATTGCTGGAGTCTGTTATAGTAGATACAACTCTCTTTGCGAGAGTCTCTCGTACCGTTGTCGTCCATCATCAAAAAGATCCATTAATATTAAAAAAATACTACAAACACAAAGGGAAACATGGCTGGTTGCTTTTGCAGTCTCGTTTTTCTTTTAACAACTACGATAATATTGGTGACAAATGGCATATTTGGTGAATTGGCAAAACATCCCATTCAATCCAAACCGGTTTGGTGTATCATTGTTGACTTCGCCTTGATCGGAAATGTCTACAAGAATGAAACGTCGGCCAACCAGATGGTCTGCAAAAAGTCATGTCAGACCGATCCGAAATGCGTCTCTGTAAGTTTCCAATTGAGAGGAGGCCAGTGTGAGTTCAGCGGCGCTAACTACGTCAACAGCTCTGGTGGATTGAGGGAAAGGAATGGTTGGATTTACACATACAATTCACAGCAGGTACTTTAAATAATACATAATTGGTTTTATGAAAAGGTGATATGTTAGTATTTATTGTATTCGGGAAACCAACGTAACAACATTTGACATTTCATGACATGTATGAACGTCAAATTCGAGAATAAAGCGAATGGCGTCAGCATTTATGTGATGTTTCTTTACAATTATTGGATAAGGTGCCGGTAATGTTTGAGCCGACTTTACACCAAGGAATGTTTATATCAACAATATCTAGAATGTTCCCCCTAGTATAATCAATTTGTGTTTTTTTTTTTACATAAATCCAATTAATGTGCCATACTTTTTTATGCCTTACTGTTGGGCAAAATTTTACACAACAGGTGTTTTGTGTTTGGAAAAAAATATTTCTTACAAGAATTGTAAAATTTTACTTTGAAAACAGGTATGTAAATTTACCTCTTATCTGTAAAAGCGATTATGTAAAAATATACAGAAATTCGGAGTAAAAATTGCATAATGCCCAACAACTAAGATTATACGTTTTCATCAGTTTCTTTTTATTACTGCTTTTACATGTTCAAATCGTACTAAATTGTTTGGTAATTTCCATAACGGACGACCCCGGATGCAATCACTAAACAATGAAGAAATGATCGCCGAATGGGGGCTGTGAAGATCTATTTCGGTCATTTGAAGGTAGGCGATAACTTAGACCAATTTTATTACAATTCAAGTTCTCCGAATTTTATGAAGAAAAAGAAATAAATAAACAAGACTGTCATTGACACTGTCGGTGTGACACTGAAAACGTTATGTAGCCTAGGCCATGGCGCCTACCAGCATACTGGGTTTTGCATATTTCACACGGACAATGTCACCGTCAGTCCTAATTACTGTTTTTATCCTAATTATGAAAATTTGAAGCCCTTTAATTGATATCAAGTTGGTCTAAGTTATCCCTTACCTCCAAGCGTCCGTATAATAGATAATCTCCATTCGGAGAGCATTTTCTTCATTCTGTTAAAGATTGCAGCGTGGGTCTGTCCGTACCAATCATGAATCTTACGCGTTGCGCACATGGTGATTGTACTTTTCAAACCGAATGATAATATTTACTGAACGCATGGGAAATCTTACGTTAAATGATGCAAAACTTCCGTGGTCATGATAAAACCTCTTCCGAGGCTAACTCATGTTAATTATTGAAATTACATTGAAAACAAGTCGTTTAAACTTACAAAATTGTTGCGATGTTTATTTCGGTAAAACTTTATTTAAATATGTAATAGTTTACATTTGTTTTTGTTTACCAATTTCTATTTTACCATTACGGTACGTTTTTGTGTGTAGGAACATACATGTGCTGGAGCTGGTCCAGACAAAGCGCAAAACTGTAAAAGAGAAGGTGAGGTTTGGATACATTTTTAAAATATGTTCGGTATTGAAACACTGTACAGTTAAACCCCAAGGCACGGTACCAAAAACAAATAAGGGACACTTTGTGTCCGCCCCCCAAAACAAACAAACAAACAAACAAACAAACAAAACAAACAAAACAAACAAACAAACAAAACAAACAAAACAAACAAAACAAACAAAACAAAACAAACAAAACAAACAAAACAAACAAAACAAACAAAACAAACAAAACAAACAAAACAAACAAAACAAACAAAACAAACAAAACAAACAAAACAAACAAACCAAAAAAAACAAACAAAAAAACAAACAAAAAACAAACAAAAAACAAACAAACAAACAAACAAACAAAACAAACAAAACAAACAAAAAACAAAACAAAACAAAACAAACAAACAAACAAACAAACAAACAAAACAAACAAAACAAACAAAACAAAAACAAACAAAACAAACAAAACAAACAAAACAAACAAAACAAACAAAACAAAACAAAACAAACAAAACAAAACAAACAAAACAAACAAAACAAACAAAACAAACAAAACAAACAAAACAAACAAAACAAACAAAACAAACAAAACAAACAAAACAAACAAAACAAACAAAACAAACAAAACAAACAAACAAACAAAACAAAACAAAACAAAACAAAACAAAACAAAACAAAACAAAACAAAACAAAACAAAACAAAACAAAACAAAACAAAACAAAACAAAACAAAACAAAACAAAACAAAACAAAACAAAACAAAACAAAACAAAACAAAACAAAACAAAACAAAACAAAACAAAACAAAACAAAACAAAACAAAACATAATCAAGTTGTAGTACTAATGTCCCTAATCGTGAACTTCTATGTAGCTTTGAAACCTTTCTACATATTTTGTTTGTTAGGTCCCTCTCTGAACGCACTCTGTGGCTGTGTGTGGTTCACTGTAATTACAACAAATACAGTACTTAAATTAAATAACAATCATTAACAAGAATAAATCATACACTAAATAATAAACCGAGATTCGTGACCCTGCCTTGGAATATATGTAAACAATACTTGAACAAAACACATGAAAACTTTACTGAGAAAGGCCAACTTTTGATCCCAAAATAAACTTATCAAACCATTATGAAAAGGATAATTGCTAACTTTATATGAATCAACGAACTTACCGATTGTGTTGGAATCCGAAACTACAAGAAATGGGACCTTATATCATTCTTAATTTTACGTTAATTGGGAATATAATTTAGAACATGTCAATCGTTTACGAATCATCGGAATCATGAAGAATTTTACCTTTGACCTCATTACTTTCTTGTCAATAGAGGGCGCTATACCAAAAGCATAGAAAAACAGCTGAACTGCAACAAACTTATTTTAGACAAAGATATACAAGTGATTGGAAATTACTTTAGGCGCAAAACACTTTGAACAATCAATCAATAATTAAAACAATGCACAATAACCAACTTGCCGCTACAGTAGGTTTGACTGCTGGAGTCTGCATAGCATAGCATTCTTTGCGAGAGCAGTTAAGTAGACTGGATTGCTGGAGTCTGTTATAGTAGATACAACTCTCTTTGCGAGAGTCTCTCGTACCGTTGTCGTCCATCATCAAAAAGATCCATTAATATTAAAAAAATACTACAAACACAAAGGGAAACATGGCTGGTTGCTTTTGCAGTCTCGTTTTTCTTTTAACAACTACGATAATATTGGTGACAAATGGCATATTTGGTGAATTGGCAAAACATCCCATTCAATCCAAACCGGTTTGGTGTATCATTGTTGACTTCGCCTTGATCGGAAATGTCTACAAGAATGAAACGTCGGCCAACCAGATGGTCTGCAAAAAGTCATGTCAGACCGATCCGAAATGCGTCTCTGTAAGTTTCCAATTGAGAGGAGGCCAGTGTGAGTT
>OU452233.1:8462504-8490004 GCA_911728455.2 Marthasterias glacialis | reverse complement strand
GTTTTTCTGTTAAGTAAACACACACTTAAATCAGTCCCATACACCAATTTTCAGGTTAATGATATGATTCTTGTGTAAAGAAACTATTTCCCCTTTTTTTAATGTTTTTTTTTTTCAACTTGACAAAGGACGGTTTATCCAACACAGCCATTCCTTGTCAACGTGCCCCCCCCATAAATTTACAGAGCCCCAGGTGACCCCCACAAAAAAAACACGATAGTGTCTCTCCCTCATATGAAGTACAGTTAAAAATACAACTCGCCCCCCCACCAGTTCCTTGCTACAGTTCCGCTGGCTTCAAACCATGATATTTTAGTAACATTTTGCACCTATTCCACCTCTGTAATTCTAAAATGGGACTTAAGTATTAATGGACAAACTTGTTCATTCAAAATATTCTTCAACAAATTTACAGACTGAACATTGAAAACATCTAACAAACGCTCATCTTCTTAATTATTTTAAGCTGGAAGTAGAGTAACAATGAACCTGGGGTCCACTCAAAAACTTCATCAACAAGTTTACATATCATGTAAACACCTTAGAAATGATCATCTGAAGGTTTTATTCATTTTAAACGATCTCAAGTAACGAAGGACCATTCAAAAACGTTATCAACAAACTTGCATAATGTAGACACCCACAAATGATCAACTTTGTTTAAACAATAATCTAATTGATCAATGATTAATTATTCAACAAACATAAAATCTCTCTCCTGAAAGAGTGACAACTCTGAGAAGAACTGATTGGTTTTCTCAACGTTTCTCCTAAAGACGATCAGAGTATACTGATTGAAATGTAAAGAAAACCAACTGGCTCTTCTCATAGTCAACACCCTTTTAAGAAAAAGATCGTACACGTAGATCGTACATGTAGTCTGTTACACATGTTTACATGTTTTGTTTTTTATCGTTTTTTTTGGTTGAGGTGTTTATGTGTTTGTTTGTTTGTTTTTTAAATTGTTTTATTTATTCATTCACTCATATTCATTTATTGGTGATCATAAACAACTAACTCAACAAAACAATGATTACTTTCGATCAAAAAACATGGACCGTGCAAGTCTTGTGCGTGCAAAATATTTAGTGGACCATTGTGTTCCCAGGTACATTGTAACAAAATCAGGTACATGTACTTTCAAAGGATCATACATGATTGGTTTTGGGATGAATGCATTCATTTCAGTCATCTTCTTTTCAAAACATACATCTCAAAATAAACTTACAATGGTATCTGTTTGGTCAAGCCATTTTGCACTCGTTCTCAAGGCTGAGAAACACTACAGCCAGTAACGTTTCTCAGATTCTCAGCGGACAAGAAAAATGTTCCCTTTCTCTAAAACTACATAACTGCAAAAGGAATAATTTCTCAAATGTTTTATACTATCAACAGCTGCAGTGGATCTTACGAAAAAAAGATTTGTTTACATTAATTTTTTAAGGTGACAACCAAATGCATACAATATCTTTCAGGTGAATAATATTTATCCTTTACTTTGCCCTACACCGATGTGTGATAAGCACTGTATAATCAGCGCTTTCAAGTTCTATGAGGGGAAATAAGCCCACAGGCAACTCGGGTGCGATTCGAACCCATGGCTACCACATGACTAGAGCAGATGTCTTAACCACTAGACCACCGAGCACGGCCAATGACGAGGGGCCAGTTTGAATCCAGCATTGTTAGCAGCAGGTAAACAATTAAATATATATTGTATCTGCATCGGGGTAATGGATATCATTTTCAATTTGCCCTACACCAATGTGTGATAAGCACTGTATACTGATGGAAATTGTACATCTATTTAATTGTTTGTGGTACCTACTGCCAATAATACAGGATTCGAACTGGCCCCTCATCATCGGACATGCTCGGTGGTCTAGTGTTTAATACATCTGCTCCAGTCATACCCTCAAGACTTGCATGGTCTATTGTTAGGTTCATTCCGTCTGCAATATAGTCAAAGTTGAGAAAAAAGCAGAATGTAAACTGACGTGTCTTTACAGTTGACATGATAGAAAAAACGGCCCTTAAAAATATGGTCTTAGGACTAATCCTTCATCTGAATTAGAAAAATAGTGAAAACAGCAAGCAAATTTGTCACCAATTTACCAGAAAAATGTTTCAAAACTCATCATCTCATTGCTCACAACAACCATTTACAAAAAGTATCATTTTCCCAGCTCAACTACTCTTAAGCTTTGCCTAAAATAAAGTTTGCATTGCTAAAATAAAGTTTGCATTGGGTTACATATGGGTGAACACATGCACATTTCTACATTTTTGCACATTGGTTTGTTTTCATTCATCCCTCAAAATAAAGTTTTCAAAGCATTCAGAATGAGTGACAGAATACTGATGAACAATATTGCTATTATGTTGCTAAATTTTGAAATGCACTGGTTTTAATTGCCATAAACTTTCAAGGCATTTCATCAACACAATCACAAAATGAGTATCAAAACAATATGGAATACAAATGTGAAAAACCTGCCCGACTTTAATTCTTTACACACCACAAAAGCCTGGCAATCTTTGATATTGCATACTTTTTGTTTTAGTATTATGTTATTAAAATCAGTTTTTATAATCTCATTAAAATTACATCATGTATTTATTTTTCTACATGAATTTATTACCCATTATGCTCTTTTAAGATGTTTTCTTGATGCAACCAACCTGACAAAGCTTTTTCATCAAACGTGCTTCTATTTTCATGAAAAAAAAGCATTGAAACATTGAACAAACACTGACAGCAATATTATGGTGGCCATATCAAGTAACCTTGACACAAGATCAAAAAAGCATGTTATGAGCCTTGTCTAGAATTGCATAATGACCCAAAAATGAAAGTAAAATTGTCATTTTCCAAAATTGGGACAATAACATTTCAAAATTTGGTTCACCTAGGTTAGCAGATACAATGATCAAACATTCCTCGGGAAATGTCCTCTCAGTCTTAATAGTTAGTCCCTGGTTGACATGGACCACACTGTTGTTTTGGTTTTGACTGTAATATCTCCAATTTTACCTTACTTTTGTTTCATTCTGCTCAGCTTTGTTAAATTGTTCTTCACCCAATATTTGACTGCCCGCCAATCTCTGTTCCCCAGAGATGGATGGGCAGCCAAGGCTTGTTCACAAGCAAGTTTCCCAGGAAGCTTGTTCTGTCTGATATAAGAGCCCAGCGATGCGTACACAGCACTTTTCTCTTCTTGTGTCCATGCTCGTTTCTCTGTTATCTTTTTCTTAGCACCAACAACTTGAAGAAAAACAAAAAGAAAAGAAAATTAAATAAATCACAAGGAAAACAGACGATGAGCCTTTTAGATTTATTTTGGGTGAACAAAGAAATATTGACTGGAGGAGATTGAGGGTTGATGTGCTCTTGCTCTACCAACTGAGCCATGGAAGCCCTATATTGGTAAAAGGAATACACAATGAGGAAATGTTTGTGATTTTTTGTTTTTCATGTCTGATGACAGTATAATATATAGTTGAACAATCTATACTGCCCCACCCTAAATAGAGACTGAAAAAAATTGGAGACGGCTAACATTGGTAATAGCTCAGCTGGCAGAGTACCTGAATGGCAATACTATGATATTTCCTATTCAGTATCTCTGGTGTTTTATTCAGTAAATACATAAAAAGCTTGTATCCCTTAGAAGTGCATTCTCACTGCTGCCGTTTACTGGGTTGTATAAAACCAGGGGGTGATGATCCCTGGGTTATCAGCAGTACTGTCTGGCTTGTGAATGGACCCCACGGAGCAAAGGAAGCATTGCACATGACCTCCCATCAACCATAGGGCCGGTTAACTCAGTTGGTAAAGAGTGATCATATGGTAATTGAGAGGTTGATGGTTCAAACTTATTATCAGCCAAAATTTCTTTATTCACCCTTTATATATAAATATGTAAACATAACATAAAGATAAAGTGACAACAAAAACATAAACAAAATGCTAATGAAAGGTTTGCAGTAAACCATGTAATGACAACCTCTCTTGTGAGTTGGGGTGGTTCTGAAAATAACCGTAGGTTTCAAGTCGAAGTTTCGATCAGTATGCTCTGATCGTCTTTAGTCCTGACGAGACGATCAGAGAATACTGACTGAAACGTTGAGTTGAAACCTACGGCTCTTTTAAGAACCACCCCAACTCAGAGAGATTGTCATTACATGGTGTTACCGCAAACCTTACTAGATCATAGTTCCAACATGCAAAGTTTCAAATCCAACTTATAAACAAAATTGCAATGATTATGTTAGATTAAGGTATAAAAGTGCACAAAACCTAAAAACCTACCTCTCTTACATCCACTTTTAACTGCCCCCTAAATGGAAAAAGCACAAGTAAGACAGTTAATAGAAAGGTTAACTGCTCAAAAGGAGCAGTGTTGCTCTCAAAGAAAGACACAATTATTGGTATAGCCAATGAGGCTGTCAACTTAAAAAGACTACTAATACAAATTGCATTGTCAACACAACAATATTAATCATCCAATGGTTGATGCATTTCTTAAAAACTACACCACTAAAATATTTCTAAGACTATCACAACAAAATGTGAAAGTTTTCATAGATGAACTATTTATAGTGCTGGTGAACATAGACTACTGTCCAGCCCTTGTGAACAACAAATCAGTTTTGATTTGTGTAATGTTTATTACAACAAAATAGTATCTCAGTAAGATTACATAATTTGTCCCCAACATATTAAACCCAAATAGAATACAAGACCCATCTAAGGTGGGAATGTCTGTTGCAAGTGCAGTGGCTCTACGATACTCCTATCAGTTTATAACAAGGTTTTCTGTAAAAGCTTTTTAGTTTACTGAAAACATTACAGTGTGGATTGTTCTTAGAAAAGATTCATTCTTACCTGGGTGCCTTTTCTTTGGGAAGCCTGCATCTGGAGGTGAGCTAGATGAGAAACAATATTTTTGTGTACTTATTAAAAGTATTGGTAAATGAAAACAGCTAAAAATACCAATAAAACAAAACTTCTGTTCACTGCTCCCGATTGATGACGACACTCAAAAACCCTACATTGAAGGCATTTAGTGTGTTCATATGTAGAAGGCAAGTACCAAAAAAAAATACATACCAAGATTAATATTGCTCTTTGAAATTATGATTAATTTGATTCAACATTGCACTGCGTATTAAAATGAGCATATTCTCCCAAATGTAAGATACAAATCTCTGAAATTGATCCTCCCTATAACATTTCTATGGCTGTCTGTGGAAAGGCAGAATGAAAATAAGGAAAACATACAAAACTCAACATTTTCATTTCAGTATGAGAACTTGCTTGAATGTTGTTTTCTTCATTAAAACTTCCAATGAGGGTACAAAAATAGTGAATAGTATGGCCTTGCTCTATCCTTCTTTCAACCTGTTGCCCACAGAGACCGATGCACCTCTATACCCTCTATCGCATACTGCAATTGCTCAACAGGATAGCTTCAAAACATTAAGCATTCAATGGACAGCTGTAAAAAAAAATAATTAAAAAAAAGGTGCTTTCAGGAAAAAGAGGTAACTCCTGATAGCAAGGATTAATTTTAGTGATTCTATATTTATGATTTGTAGGAGAATATGCTCCTTTTAATACACAGTGCAATTGTTTTGTGGAAACAATTATTACTCTCGGTAACTACTACCCTGTAGTGTGAACCAAGGTTTCCACTGCACACATAAAGTTTCAGCCCCTTTAAACAAGAACCCACCCCAATTGCTGTTTTTTCACCCACATATCTCCCAGAGCAGTGAGTTTACATATCAATAATGCAAGGAATTACATCATTGCATAATAATATTGCGATACTCGCTGCCTTTTCTGGGGAATCTAGCTGCCCTCTAGCCTCTAGGCACAGCTCCGTCTAAGCAGAAAATTTACTGTACTGTACAAACCTTCATCATGCTGGGATTCCTCCTCTTCACTTGATGACTGAATTGTTAGATCTTGACCAAAGAAAAAAAAATAATGTGATCATAAACGTTTGTAAGTGTTTTCCTTTTGCTATATAGGAAACTGTTTGAAATTGGTAACAAAGTAATAATACAGTAATAACAGTAGTTTCGACTATTCATTTCTACATTGCCTTGTTTATGTCATGACTTGCATTAAATATACAATACAGGAAGCATTAATATTTAGTTTCAATCCGAAAGCTGACTGTATGAAAATCATACTAAACCCAATTTCTATGTGAAATATTTTCTTGTGAAATGCTGTCATATTCCATAAAATAGCATTTAAAAATTTAGAAAAGCACACAAGCTGAACAACCAAAATTATTTCCAGAAAACAATTAATTACTTTCTTGAAAAAGTTAAGGTTGATTTTGATGAAATTTGTGTGTCTCTTTGTTTGTTTCAAGATGAATATTTTAAAAACTAGATGAGCCACGTTGTAAACTGCTGTTTTTATTCCTGCATTGTCCACAAGCAAGGGGTAAAATTTGCTCTCACAAATTTAATTAGCTTCAGGTTACATCATAGAGTTGTGCAGGCTGTACCGCAATGTAAAATATAGTTTGTTGTTATCATTTAATATTTTTCTCTGTAAAAGTTTTTTGTACAAAAGTGGGGGCGTAATTTGACCTCACAAATTATGCGAACAATAACAATGTGTACAGAACACAAATGACCATATCCTACAAGACATGCAACACTTTTATACATACCATCTAGTGTGATGTCATCAAGCTTTCGACCAGACAGTTTTGACACCTTTCCTTGATCGACAGCAACCAAGAGCTTGCTAACCTTAGCCAACTCAATTGTGGACTCATGCTTGCGATAGAAATCCCTGTGGACATTAATGTCGTGTCCTAGGTGACGTGCAAGCCAGTCAAGCTCGTTGTTACTGAGGTCGATGATTTGGGACACAGTTGCAACGTATTTTCTCAGTTTAGTACTGGTTATTGCCCCAGGTTCCTTGAGATTGGCCCGTGTAGCTACTGCCTTCAAGCAATCCCAACCTCTTATGGGTCTTTTAGAGTTCCTAGGGCGAGCAAAGACATAGGGATTTTCTGCTAGCACACCGGATGCTTCACGTTGCTCTTGCAGAATGCTGATGGCTTGCTTTACATCTTTGGTCAGGAGAAGTGGCACAGCACGTCCCCTCTTTCCTCTGATTTGCACCATGTCAAGTCTGAAACAGAACAAACAGTTCACTTCAAAACTCACCTTGCTTGTGACTTTCATTGTCTTGGCAAAACTAGCATTTTTTATCATTTGCCAATGGTACATTTTAATGTGTGAGCATGCAACACATCAAATCTTTTAATTAATAGATCAGCATCATTTTCTAGTCGGACTTGGGGCAGTTGTAGTTCTAGTATGACTCCATGAAACACAAGTACCCTACAGAAGTTCAGTGTACCAATGATAGTCAACATTGTGTAGAATGGAAGACAACTGTAACGGTCAGATAATGTTGTACAATTTTTCTTGTACTGTTTAAAGCATCAGAGCAAGAAGGTTCAAGTTTGATGCACAAAAACATACACCAGCTTCTCCAACAAAGCAACAATATAAATTATCAGAGAAATGGCAGAGGCATCCATTCCATACAAACACAGAATCAGTGCACAGCTAGATGTTACGATGCATCTACAATGCTTTTTTTATTGGGCTAGGCAGGTGGTTGGTCAGATTATGATCTGTTAGCTTTCATTTAAACTCCTGTTTTACAATTAGCTCTGTGATTGAATTTTGTATACTTACCTACTGCTTAGCTGCTTCTCCAGCTCAGTCAGTGAATTGTTTATTTCCTCATTGGCAAAGTGTTGCCAAACTGGTCGTTCTTCGTAGGGTTTGCACAGTAACCTTGAAGCTTCTCCACCTCTACGCTTGTTGAAAACGATGAGTCTAGAAAGACACACTTCCACTAGAGCTGTCCAGTTTTCTGGTGAAGGATGCTGCTCAAGGCTCCTACAACGAACTTGAATCTCATCAAGTAAGAACTGTCTCAACTTGATCAAGTCAGATGTTACTGGCAATATGTCTGGCTTGTTAAACTTCAGGTTTGCCATTGTACTTAGAGCATGAGATGCTATTTTATCAGACCATTCGCTCTCATGGAGTTGAAGATACATCTTGGCAGTCTCCAACAACTCGCTGTCTCTATTTCTTAGAGCTTCCCCTTGTAAGATCAAGGCAGACTTTTTCAAAGAATGCCCAAGTTTAAGGGACAGAGAAGGAATACCAAATTCTGGTGTTCCACTTTCAGGAGTGTTTTCTTTAAGTTGACACACCACCATTACAGCTTGTATGACCAAGTCGAAGAGATCAGGCTTCAAGAAATCTGCAAGAAAGACTTCTTCTCCCTCTGTCAAAGATCTCAGTGTCAGGACCAGTCTTCCTAGTTGTCGAAGCCTCTGTGAAATGTATTGCGACTTCCCAGCACCAACTTTATCAATCAGGTTTCTTCCCAAAGCAAGGATTATTCTATCTCCTCTAACAACCATAGACACCTGGTCATGTATCATAGGTGACAATACATACTTAGACAGGGAAGAATTATTCTGGCTGGCTGGGTCAAGAAATGACTGTACAATCATTTTGCTATCCTGTTGGATTTTGTGATATGAATCATCGTCTTGTTGCTCTGATGAAGCAATCTCCCTGAACTGACAGCTCTTCTTATGCCGCCACAAGAATGTATTTTGGAAAAAACCCAGGCAAAAAGGACATGGCAGATAATCTGAAGATTCACATTCTCCAAATACTGGGTTCTTGACAACAATTAGCTGACCAGAGCCTGTGGAAAGCACTTTCATATTGTGATAAAAGTTCCCTTTGAGCCTTAGTTTCTCAAACTCATGGCTTGGCCTCCTACCCTTGTGCTTCTCCTGGGCTATGGCATATTTGACATCTGTTTCTTTTGCATGCATTGCTTTTAAATGTCTTGCTGCCTTAGACATGAGTTCTCCACAGTATAAACAAGACTGTCGCTTATCATATATTCTCAGTTGACTGTTCTTCGGGTTCAAACTTTCTGATAACAGAATAAAAAACAACAATTTTGTGGTAAATAAAAAATGACTTCTTAATTTCAAGTGGATTGAAAGTCAACAATGTTTTGAGTCATCTTTACATAAGACCGTTAAGTAAAACTTACTAATGCAATTAGGGCTTTGACTATATGATCAGGGCTATCATTCTGTGCACACTTAAATAATTTTTATCTAGGCCATCCTTCTTTAAACAAGAAATGAACAGGAGTGTTACTTGTAACTTGGCAATGATTATGTACACACTTAATAGAAACAATAGAGGTAAAGAAATAAATGGTGTAAATTCTTAACGAGCCATAATTTTGTGGCCCATTTTTCTTTTCAAGAAATCAATAAGTATATGATTGGTAACTATGGGCCATATATATCACTACTTGATAAAAAGAGGTGTGACTGCAGGATTCTGTAGCCAAAAAACTGTCAACTCTTTCAAGCTTCATCAGTTGAAATCACCTCATCATAAGACTCATAGAACAATGAGAGATTCCTTACCTTCCTGTTCAACATTATCAATGTCATTGTCAGCATTGGTCGTTGCATCACTCATGTTGTTGTGTGCCGGTGTAGAGCTTGAATCTGTAGCAGATGTCGGCTGACCTTGTTTACGGCCAAATGATTCCTGCAAGTATTTTAGGGAATTACAGGTTTTACATGTAATCAAGAAATGGAATTTATAAACTCCAGTAGAATCTATTCTTCCAAAACAAAAATTCATGAGCCTTCCAGTTTGATCGATGTTCTATTTGTGGAGAGCATGTCACGTGGGGTTGTTTAAACAGCTGATAAAGACATACCGGAGCTGTTCAAGTCTGGATGTTTTCTTATAACCATTGGATACAAATGATATCTGAAAACTAATGTGACTTTATTTCATTGCGGATCATGTGGGTAAAATTGAGCCAAGCATTGTTGTAGTACATGTGTGCAATTTGACTCGATCCTTGCAAAACAGAGCCTGAGGACATCACAGGGAAATAAGTTTTACAGATTTTCCTACATTATTACTGCCTTTAAAGGAAACGGGCATTTATAAAGGGGAATAAGAAAGTACCGGCTCAATCTTAAATGGAAAAGAGGACCTTGTCTTTGGCTTGGTCCTTCAATCACGCAGCAAACAACCCTGCAAGTCTTTGCCTTGTAAGATCTTGTCTTAATTCTTTTATTCCCTTATCACAAAACAGTTAATGCACAAAAGTGAAGTGAAAGAGAGATTGGTTTGAATTACTGTGTCCTGATGTTGAGGTGTGTGCTAATTGAAATGCTTGCCTCAATGGCCGATGTTAGTCAGAATTTTGGCATGTAATCGTTTATTTGAAGCAGAGGGTCGCATTGATATATCAGTGATTATTAATCAGTTCTACCATGGATGCTATAGAGTTGTGTTTTGTGGGAAACACTGCACAATTAAAAGGATTATATTTTGGCTTTTTGTACCGAAATTGCCTGTTGTCACTACACTACAAAGTAGCACATACAAAAGAAAAAACATCCCCTTAAATAGCCTTTTTCCTACCTGTTTAAACAAGGCCTTTACTTTAATGAAGTTTCACCGAAAGGGGATGCGACCTTTTGTTATAATTATTACTAAACCAAAAGGAAAACTGACTGGATAAGTTTTGGACATAAAATGTACAATATGTTATGTATCAACACTGAGGGAGAAAATTAATAATGTATGTACAACTTTGATGGGTTAAAGCAGTATGCCCTTATGACTGTTAAAAGGTTGAAAAATGTTTGAACGGCCCATAGATGCTTTTAAAAGACCTGACTAATCCCCACAACATAAAACTTACAAATTTTATGTACACTGTCTAAACAAAGTGTGTCTTCTAATTCTAAGTGATCAAAACATGAATCCAAAACAAGCATGCACTTACCTTCAGCCTTTTCTTTTCCAACAGCACATCATTTGCAGATTTAGGCTGACTATGTAGACTTTGAACTGCAAAATAATGAATAGAAAAAATACAAGAAATGTTAGAAATGACTGGCAAAATATTGGTACCCAAAGTTCCTTTAAAAAACGATTGCAGTCTCTAAAATTTCTTACTAAAAAAAGAGAAATAAAAAACATAGAAATTAAATAAACAATATGCCTTATGATCTGTTATCAGTAGGATTGAATCATTTATATGCAATCATTGATCATTTCTGACTAATACAACAGCTTTATAAAGTAATACACCATCACTGCAATTTACTTAAAACTGGGTACAATAGCAACCACAGAAGGGTGATGATCACAGTGTGGACCCACACAGTAGATTTACCATAGAAACAGAAAGGAGATGTGTGACCAGTTTCATGACCAATGCAGTGTGGACCCACACAGTAGATATACCATAGAAACAGAAAGGAGATGTGTGACCAGTTTCATGACCAATGCAGTGTGGACCCACACAGTAGATATACTATAGAAACAGAAAGGAGATGTGTGACCAGTTTCATGACCAATGCAGTGTGGACCCACACAGTAGATTTACCATAGAAACAGAAAGGAGATGTGTGACCAGTTTCATGACCAATGCAGTGTGGACCCACACAGTAGATATACCATAGAAACAGAAAGGAGATGTGTGACCAGTTTCATGACCAATGCAGTGTGGACCCACACAGTAGATTTACCATAGAAACAGAAAGGAGATGTGTGACCAGTTTCACGACCAATGCAGTGTGGACCCACACAGTAGATATACCATAGAAACAGAAAGGAGATGTGTGACCAGTTTCACGACCAATGCAGTGTGGACCCACACAGTAGATATACCATAGAAACAGAAAGGAGATGTGTGACCAGTTTCATGACCAATGCAGTGTGGACCCACACAGTAGATATACCATAGAAACAGAAAGGAGATGTGTGACCAGTTTCATGACCAATGCAGTGTGGACCCACACAGTAGATATACCATAGAAACAGAAAGGAGATGTGTGACCAGTTTCATGACCAATGCAGTGTGGACCCACACAGTAGATATACCATAGAAACAGAAAGGAGATGTGTTAGTTTCATCAAGGACCCTCTGGTAGAGGGTCCATGGTCATGACCAATCTGGTGTGGACAAACACAGTAGATAAACCATATGATTGGTAACTATGGGCCATATATATCACGCTACTTAAAAAAAAGAGGTGTGACTGCAGGATTCTGTAGCCAAAAAACTGTCAACTCTTTCAAGTTTCATCAGTTGAAATCACCTCATCATAAGACTCATAGAACAATGAGAGATTCCTTACCTTCCTGTTCAACATTATCAATGTCATTGTCAGCATTGGTCGTTGCATCACTCATGTTGTTGTGTGCCGGTGTAGAGCTTGAATCTGTAGCAGATGTCGGCTGACCTTGTTTACGGCCAAATGATTCCTGCAAGTATTTTAGGGAATTACAGGTTTTACATGTAATCAAGAAATGGAATTTATAAACTCCAGTAGAATCTATTCTTCCAAAACAAAAATTCATGAGCCTTCCAGTTTGATCGATGTTCTATTTGTGGAGAGCATGTCACGTGGGGTTGTTTAAACAGCTGATAAAGACATACCGGAGCTGTTCAAGTCTGGATGTTTTCTTATAACCATTGGATACAAATGATATCTGAAAACTAATGTGACTTTATTTCATTGCGGATCATGTGGGTAAAATTGAGCCAAGCATTGTTGTAGTACATGTGTGCAATTTGACTCGATCCTTGCAAAACAGAGCCTGAGGACATCACAGGGAAATAAGTTTTACAGATTTTCCTACATTATTACTGCCTTTAAAGGAAACGGGCATTTATAAAGGGGAATAAGAAAGTACCGGCTCAATCTTAAATGGAAAAGAGGGCCTTGTCTTTGGCTTGGTCCTTCAATCACGCAGCAAACAACCCTGCAAGTCTTTGCCTTGTAAGATCTTGTCTTAATTCTTTTATTCCCTTATCACAAAACAGTTAATGCACAAAAGTGAAGTGAAAGAGAGATTGGTTTGAATTACTGTGTCCTGATGTTGAGGTGTGTGCTAATTGAAATGCTTGCCTCAATGGCCGATGTTAGTCAGAATTTTGGCATGTAATCGTTTATTTGAAGCAGAGGGTCGCATTGATATATCAGTGATTATTAATCAGTTCTACCATGGATGCTATAGAGTTGTGTTTTGTGGGAAACACTGCACAATTAAAAGGATTATATTTTGGCTTTTTGTACCGAAATTGCCTGTTGTCACTACACTACAAAGTAGCACATACAAAAGAAAAAACATCCCCTTAAATAGCCTTTTTCCTACCTGTTTAAACAAGGCCTTTACTTTAATGAAGTTTCACCGAAAGGGGATGCGACCTTTTGTTATAATTATTACTAAACCAAAAGGAAAACTGACTGGATAAGTTTTGGACATAAAATGTACAATATGTTATGTATCAACACTGAGGGAGAAAATTAATAATGTATGTACAACTTTGATGGGTTAAAGCAGTATGCCCTTATGACTGTTAAAAGGTTGAAAAATGTTTGAACGGCCCATAGATGCTTTTAAAAGACCTGACTAATCCCCACAACATAAAACTTACAAATTTTATGTACACTGTCTAAACAAAGTGTGTCTTCTAATTCTAAGTGATCAAAACATGAATCCAAAACAAGCATGCACTTACCTTCAGCCTTTTCTTTTCCAACAGCACATCATTTGCAGATTTAGGCTGACTATGTAGACTTTGAACTGCAAAATAATGAATAGAAAAAATACAAGAAATGTTAGAAATGACTGGCAAAATATTGGTACCCAAAGTTCCTTTAAAAAACGATTGCAGTCTCTAAAATTTCTTACTAAAAAAAGAGAAATAAAAAACATAGAAATTAAATAAACAATATGCCTTATGATCTGTTATCAGTAGGATTGAATCATTTATATGCAATCATTGATCATTTCTGACTAATACAACAGCTTTATAAAGTAATACACCATCACTGCAATTTACTTAAAACTGGGTACAATAGCAACCACAGAAGGGTGATGATCACAGTGTGGACCCACACAGTAGATTTACCATAGAAACAGAAAGGAGATGTGTGACCAGTTTCATGACCAATGCAGTGTGGACCCACACAGTAGATATACCATAGAAACAGAAAGGAGATGTGTGACCAGTTTCATGACCAATGCAGTGTGGACCCACACAGTAGATATACTATAGAAACAGAAAGGAGATGTGTGACCAGTTTCATGACCAATGCAGTGTGGACCCACACAGTAGATTTACCATAGAAACAGAAAGGAGATGTGTGACCAGTTTCATGACCAATGCAGTGTGGACCCACACAGTAGATATACCATAGAAACAGAAAGGAGATGTGTGACCAGTTTCATGACCAATGCAGTGTGGACCCACACAGTAGATTTACCATAGAAACAGAAAGGAGATGTGTGACCAGTTTCACGACCAATGCAGTGTGGACCCACACAGTAGATTTACCATAGAAACAGAAAGGAGATGTGTGACCAGTTTCATGACCAATGCAGTGTGGACCCACACAGTAGATTTACCATAGAAACAGAAAGGAGATGTGTGACCAGTTTCATGACCAATGCAGTGTGGACCCACACAGTAGATTTACCATAGAAACAGAAAGGAGATGTGTGACCAGTTTCATGACCAATGCAGTGTGGACCCACACAGTAGATATACCATAGAAACAGAAAGGAGATGTGTGACCAGTTTCACGACCAATGCAGTGTGGACCCACACAGTAGATATACCATAGAAACAGAAAGGAGATGTGTGACCAGTTTCACGACCAATGCAGTGTGGACCCACACAGTAGATATACCATAGAAACAGAAAGGAGATGTGTGACCAGTTTCATGACCAATGCAGTGTGGACCCACACAGTAGATATACCATAGAAACAGAAAGGAGATGTGTGACCAGTTTCATGACCAATGCAGTGTGGACCCACACAGTAGATATACCATAGAAACAGAAAGGAGATGTGTGACCAGTTTCATGACCAATGCAGTGTGGACCCACACAGTAGATATACCATAGAAACAGAAAGGAGATGTGTTAGTTTCATCAAGGACCCTCTGGTAGAGGGTCCATGGTCATGACCAATCTGGTGTGGACAAACACAGTAGATAAACCATATGATTGGTAACTATGGGCCATATATATCACGCTACTTAAAAAAAAGAGGTGTGACTGCAGGATTCTGTAGCCAAAAAACTGTCAACTCTTTCAAGTTTCATCAGTTGAAATCACCTCATCATAAGACTCATAGAACAATGAGAGATTCCTTACCTTCCTGTTCAACATTATCAATGTCATTGTCAGCATTGGTCGTTGCATCACTCATGTTGTTGTGTGCCGGTGTAGAGCTTGAATCTGTAGCAGATGTCGGCTGACCTTGTTTACGGCCAAATGATTCCTGCAAGTATTTTAGGGAATTACAGGTTTTACATGTAATCAAGAAATGGAATTTATAAACTCCAGTAGAATCTATTCTTCCAAAACAAAAATTCATGAGCCTTCCAGTTTGATCGATGTTCTATTTGTGGAGAGCATGTCACGTGGGGTTGTTTAAACAGCTGATAAAGACATACCGGAGCTGTTCAAGTCTGGATGTTTTCTTATAACCATTGGATACAAATGATATCTGAAAACTAATGTGACTTTATTTCATTGCGGATCATGTGGGTAAAATTGAGCCAAGCATTGTTGTAGTACATGTGTGCAATTTGACTCGATCCTTGCAAAACAGAGCCTGAGGACATCACAGGGAAATAAGTTTTACAGATTTTCCTACATTATTACTGCCTTTAAAGGAAACGGGCATTTATAAAGGGGAATAAGAAAGTACCGGCTCAATCTTAAATGGAAAAGAGGGCCTTGTCTTTGGCTTGGTCCTTCAATCACGCAGCAAACAACCCTGCAAGTCTTTGCCTTGTAAGATCTTGTCTTAATTCTTTTATTCCCTTATCACAAAACAGTTAATGCACAAAAGTGAAGTGAAAGAGAGATTGGTTTGAATTACTGTGTCCTGATGTTGAGGTGTGTGCTAATTGAAATGCTTGCCTCAATGGCCGATGTTAGTCAGAATTTTGGCATGTAATCGTTTATTTGAAGCAGAGGGTCGCATTGATATATCAGTGATTATTAATCAGTTCTACCATGGATGCTATAGAGTTGTGTTTTGTGGGAAACACTGCACAATTAAAAGGATTATATTTTGGCTTTTTGTACCGAAATTGCCTGTTGTCACTACACTACAAAGTAGCACATACAAAAGAAAAAACATCCCCTTAAATAGCCTTTTTCCTACCTGTTTAAACAAGGCCTTTACTTTAATGAAGTTTCACCGAAAGGGGATGCGACCTTTTGTTATAATTATTACTAAACCAAAAGGAAAACTGACTGGATAAGTTTTGGACATAAAATGTACAATATGTTATGTATCAACACTGAGGGAGAAAATTAATAATGTATGTACAACTTTGATGGGTTAAAGCAGTATGCCCTTATGACTGTTAAAAGGTTGAAAAATGTTTGAACGGCCCATAGATGCTTTTAAAAGACCTGACTAATCCCCACAACATAAAACTTACAAATTTTATGTACACTGTCTAAACAAAGTGTGTCTTCTAATTCTAAGTGATCAAAACATGAATCCAAAACAAGCATGCACTTACCTTCAGCCTTTTCTTTTCCAACAGCACATCATTTGCAGATTTAGGCTGACTATGTAGACTTTGAACTGCAAAATAATGAATAGAAATAATACAAGAAATGTTAGAAATGACTGGCAAAATATTGGTACCCAAAGTTCCTTTAAAAAACGATTGCAGTCTCTAAAATTTCTTACTAAAAAAAGAGAAATAAAAAACATAGAAATTAAATAAACAATATGCCTTATGATCTGTTATCAGTAGGATTGAATCATTTACATGCAATCATTGATCATTTCTGACTAATACAACAGCTTTATAAAGTAATACACCATCACTGCAATTTACTTAAAACTGGGTACAATAGCAACCACAGAAGGGTGATGATCACAGTGTGGACCCACACAGTAGATTTACCATAGAAACAGAAAGGAGATGTGTGACCAGTTTCATGACCAATGCAGTGTGGACCCACACAGTAGATATACTATAGAAACAGAAAGGAGATGTGTGACCAGTTTCATGACCAATGCAGTGTGGACCCACACAGTAGATATACCATAGAAACAGAAAGGAGATGTGTGACCAGTTTCATGACCAATGCAGTGTGGACCCACACAGTAGATATACCATAGAAACAGAAAGGAGATGTGTGACCAGTTTCATGACCAATGCAGTGTGGACCCACACAGTAGATATACCATAGAAACAGAAAGGAGATGTGTGACCAGTTTCATGACCAATGCAGTGTGGACCCACACAGTAGATATACTATAGAAACAGAAAGGAGATGTGTGACCAGTTTCATGACCAATGCAGTGTGGACCCACACAGTAGATTTACCATAGAAACAGAAAGGAGATGTGTGACCAGTTTCATGACCAATGCAGTGTGGACCCACACAGTAGATATACCATAGAAACAGAATGGAGATGTGTGACCAGTTTCATGACCAATGCAGTGTGGACCCACACAGTAGATATACTATAGAAACAGAAAGGAGATGTGTGACCAGTTTCATGACCAATGCAGTGTGGACCCACACAGTAGATTTACCATAGAAACAGAAAGGAGATGTGTGACCAGTTTCATGACCAATGCAGTGTGGACCCACACAGTAGATATACCATAGAAACAGAAAGGAGATGTGTTAGTTTCATCAAGGACCCTCTGGTAGAGGGTCCATGGTCATGACCAATCTGGTGTGGACAAACACAGTAGATAAACCATATGATTGGTAAATATGGGCCATATATATCACGCTACTTAAAAAAAAGAGGTGTGACTGCAGGATTCTGTAGCCAAAAAACTGTCAACTCTTTCAAGCTTCATCAGTTGAAATCACCTCATCATAAGACTCATAGAACAATGAGAGATTCCTTACCTTCCTGTTCAACATTATCAATGTCATTGTCAGCATTGGTCGTTGCATCACTCATGTTGTTGTGTGCCGGTGTAGAGCTTGAATCTGTAGCAGATGTCGGCTGACCTTGTTTACGGCCAAATGATTCCTGCAAGTATTTTAGGGAATTACAGGTTTTACATGTAATCAAGAAATGGAATTTATAAACTCCAGTAGAATCTATTCTTCCAAAACAAAAATTCATGAGCCTTCCAGTTTGATCGATGTTCTATTTGTGGAGAGCATGTCACGTGGGGTTGTTTAAACAGCTGATAAAGACATACCGGAGCTGTTCAAGTCTGGATGTTTTCTTATAACCATTGGATACAAATGATATCTGAAAACTAATGTGACTTTATTTCATTGCGGATCATGTGGGTAAAATTGAGCCAAGCATTGTTGTAGTACATGTGTGCAATTTGACTCGATCCTTGCAAAACAGAGCCTGAGGACATCACAGGGAAATAAGTTTTACAGATTTTCCTACATTATTACTGCCTTTAAAGGAAACGGGCATTTATAAAGGGGAATAAGAAAGTACCGGCTCAATCTTAAATGGAAAAGAGGACCTTGTCTTTGGCTTGGTCCTTCAATCACGCAGCAAACAACCCTGCAAGTCTTTGCCTTGTAAGATCTTGTCTTAATTCTTTTATTCCCTTATCACAAAACAGTTAATGCACAAAAGTGAAGTGAAAGAGAGATTGGTTTGAATTACTGTGTCCTGATGTTGAGGTGTGTGCTAATTGAAATGCTTGCCTCAATGGCCGATGTTAGTCAGAATTTTGGCATGTAATCGTTTATTTGAAGCAGAGGGTCGCATTGATATATCAGTGATTATTAATCAGTTCTACCATGGATGCTATAGAGTTGTGTTTTGTGGGAAACACTGCACAATAAAGAGGATTATATTTTGGCTTTTTGTACCGAAATTGCCTGTTGTCACTACACTACAAAGTAGCACATACAAAAGAAAAAACATCCCCTTAAATAGCCTTTTTCCTACCTGTTTAAACAAGGCCTTTACTTTAATGAAGTTTCACCGAAAGGGGATGCGACCTTTTGTTATAATTATTACTAAACCAAAAGGAAAACTGACTGGATAAGTTTTGGACATAAAATGTACAATATGTTATGTATCAACACTGAGGGAGAAAATTAATAATGTATGTACAACTTTGATGGGTTAAAGCAGTATGCCCTTATGACTGTTAAAAGGTTGAAAAATGTTTGAACGGCCCATAGATGCTTTTAAAAGACCTGACTAATCCCCACAACATAAAACTTACAAATTTTATGTACACTGTCTAAACAAAGTGTGTCTTCTAATTCTAAGTGATCAAAACATGAATCCAAAACAAGCATGCACTTACCTTCAGCCTTTTCTTTTCCAACAGCACATCATTTGCAGATTTAGGCTGACTATGTAGACTTTGAACTGCAAAATAATGAATAGAAAAAATACAAGAAATGTTAGAAATGACTGGCAAAATATTGGTACCCAAAGTTCCTTTAAAAAACGATTGCAGTCTCTAAAATTTCTTACTAAAAAAAGAGAAATAAAAAACATAGAAATTAAATAAACAATATGCCTTATGATCTGTTATCAGTAGGATTGAATCATTTACATGCAATCATTGATCATTTCTGACTAATACAACAGCTTTATAAAGTAATACACCATCACTGCAATTCACTTAAAACTGGGTACAATAGCAACCACAGAAGGGTGATGATCACAACAGGTCTGTATTAACAAAATGTTAATTAAGTGGACAGAAATTCCATTCATGCAGAAATATTCTGCATGAGGCTTGAGTCTGTAAGCATACAAAAACTTAAAGCCTGTATGTAAGACAATTAACTTTAGGAAAAACACAGATGGGGTGGAAACATGCAATATGCTCTGTGCTGCATGCTGGGAAACGCATATTTCAGGGTTGTTGTGGTCCCAAAAATTTATATTTGTTATATTTTCCTGCCCTAAAAGACCCATTTTTTTAAATACAAAAATGCAGGTGCACTTGCTCTAGCGAAAATTTGTTCAAATTCAGTCATTAGATATTTTGTCAAAGATTGAAAGAAAATGTATGAAAACACACAATCTACATATCTGTTACAATGATGCTAGTTAAACGTTTTTAAATAAGTTAATTCATGAAGAATGCCAAAGCCTTAGGTGGTATTCTTGAAGCTCTAAAATCTCTTCACATTCCCCCCCACCCCCACCAACCCCGCTGTTTTGGGGTTTGATTAACTGTAACTGTGGCTCAAGGTGGTTTCCCCACAAAAACTGAAAGTACATGTAATGACCTTGGTTGTGAGAAGTTTGTTGGAAGGACTGGAAAACAAATTATGGAATAACCACATACCTGCAGTTTGCTTTTCATGCTCAACTGGCAATGTGATCGGGAATAAAAAGAAAACAGAATAATTGCCTGGCTTATTTTTGAAGTTTGTTTAATGTTTACATTTGAAATGATTATGTAAAAAAAATTGTATTTAAGTTAAAGGGACACACCAGCTTACTGTTTACCAAATTAAGTGATATGGAATCACAGACAATAATTTTCAAATGGTTTTTGTAAAAAAAATATCATCAAAATATCACGTAATTAACGAAAAATGGGAAAAAAACAAAACGCGGTCAAAGGTCAGCGTATGGGGTCAGTGGTCAAAGGTCAAAGGTCATGCCCCCGGGCTTTGTATCTCTGGCCCCACGAGACAGGGCACTGGCTGTAAGGTTTACATTCCGCTAGCTCCCATGCTGCTGCGCAGTAAAACACTCATCCGCTGCACGGACTTTCTGAAAGCGAATCTTACGTTTGATTTTTCATCATTATTTATAGCTTGTATCCATAATCTGAATACATAGTATTTTTTGTCAAATACTCATGAATAATAGTATAAAAAACAACTTAAATTTGGTTCAGTAAACTACTTTTACACGGCTGGAAGTAAAACTAACTTTGAAAATCACGTGACTTTTCGGAACCACATTTAATTGTATTGGAAATAAATAATATTTATGCTATATGTGATAAGCAGTTTATAGTAAATACTTCCGCAAGTATCCAAAAGCTACTCAGGTGACAATCTACACTACTCTGTGTCGTTACAACATCTGCTGTGTTGTAACACAGGAATTCAAATCCCACCTAAGTAGCTTGTGGATTTTTCCTGCTTTACTCAATGAAGCACTGAGTAAATACATCCTGGTGTAACCATAAAACCAAGCACATCATAAATGTCATCCCTTTGTTAAAAGGAAACTATTATCATACATATGACAATACAATAAATTAGAAATGAAGCTGGTTTTGCTTATAGGTGAATCTAAACGCGCGAGTGACACACCCCACCATTGCCGTTGGCATTGCAGCTGGGACGCTGTCAGTGTTGAAAATTGGGGAATGATATCGAAACTTGCGTTCTTACTGTACCGTTATCCTCTGGAAAGTGATGACGTTTTGGAGCTGCAAGTGCAGTGTAACCTAATGGATGCATGTTCATTAACATCCTTACTACAGAACTTCCGGCTACGTCAGACTTACCAGCAGGATAAACCTTTTTCATATGAACGTCATTATTCTATCGACTGAATTTTTTTTTTTTTCACCGCTTGGGGGGATAAACCCATGGACCATAGAATCAGATAAGAGATGTGTGAACAGTTTCATGACCAATGCAGTGTGGACCCACACAGTAGATTTACCATAGAAACAGAAAGGAGATGTGTGACCAGTTTCATGACCAATGCAGTGTGGACCCACACAGTAGATATACCATAGAAACAGAAAGGAGATGTGTGACCAGTTTCATGACCAATGCAGTGTGGACCCACACAGTAGATATACCATAGAAACAGAAAGGAGATGTGTGACCAGTTTCATGACCAATGCAGTGTGGACCCACACAGTAGATATACCATAGAAACAGAAAGGAGATGTGTGACCAGTTTCATGACCAATGCAGTGTGGACCCACACAGTAGATATACCATAGAAACAGAAAGGAGATGTGTGACCAGTTTCATGACCAATGCAGTGTGGACCCACACAGTAGATATACCATAGAAACATAAAAGGAGATGTGTGACCAGTTTCATGACCAATGCAGTGTGAACCCACACAGTAGATTTACCATAGAAACAGAAAGGAGATGTGTGACCAGTTTCATGACCAATGCAGTGTGGACCCACACAGTAGATATACCATAGAAACAGAAAGGAGATGTGTGACCAGTTTCACGACCAATGCAGTGTGGACCCACACAGTAGATATACCATAGAAACAGAAAGGAGATGTGTGACCAGTTTCATGACCAATGCAGTGTGGACCCACACAGTAGATATACCATAGAAACAGAAAGGAGATGTGTGACCAGTTTCATGACCAATGCAGTGTGGACCCACACAGTAGATATACCATAGAAACAGAAAGGAGATGTGTGAACAGTTTCATGACCAATGCAGTGTGGACCCACACAGTAGATTTACCATAGAAACAGAAAGGAGATGTGTGACCAGTTTCATGACCAATGCAGTGTGGACCCACACAGTAGATATACCATAGAAACAGAAAGGAGATGTGTGACCAGTTTCATGACCAATGCAGTGTGGACCCACACAGTAGATATACCATACAAACAGAAAGGAGATGTGTGACCAGTTTCATGACCAATGCAGTGTGGACCCACACAGTAGATATACCATAGAAACAGAAAGGAGATGTGTGACCAGTTTCATGACCAATGCAGTGTGGACCCACACAGTAGATATACCATAGAAACAGAAAGGAGATGTGTGACCAGTTTCATGACCAATGCAGTGTGGACCCACACAGTAGATATACCATAGAAACAGAAAGGAGATGTGTGACCAGTTTCATGACCAATGCAGTGTGGACCCACACAGTAGATATACCATAGAAACAGAAAGGAGATGTGTGACCAGTTTCATGACCAATGCAGTGTGGACCCACACAGTAGATATACCATAGAAACAGAAAGGAGATGTGTGACCAGTTTCATGACCAATGCAGTGTGGACCCACACAGTAGATATACCATAGAAACAGAAAGGAGATGTGTGACCAGTTTCATGACAAATGCAGTGTGGACCCACACAGTAGATATACCATAGAAACAGAAAGGAGATGTGTGACCAGTTTCATGACCAATGCAGTGTGGACCCACACAGTAGATATACCATAGAAACAGAAAGGAGATGTGTGACCAGTTTCATGACCAATGCAGTGTGGACCCACACAGTAGATATACCATAGAAACAGAAAGGAGATGTGTGACCAGTTTCATGACAAATGCAGTGTGGACCCACACAGTAGATATACCATAGAAACAGAAAGGAGATGTGTGACCAGTTTCATGACAAATGCAGTGTGGACCCACACAGTAGATATACCATAGAAACAGAAAGGAGATGTGTTAGTTTCATCAAGGACCCTCTGGTAGAGGGTCCATGGTCATGACCAATCTGGTGTGGACAAACACAGTAGATAAACCATATGATTGGTAAATATGGGCCATATATATCACGCTACTTAAAAAAAAGAGGTGTGACTGCAGGATTCTGTAGCCAAAAAACTGTCAACTCTTTCAAGCTTCATCAGTTGAAATCACCTCATCATAAGACTCATAGAACAATGAGAGATTCCTTACCTTCCTGTTCAACATTATCAATGTCATTGTCAGCATTGGTCGTTGCATCACTCATGTTGTTGTGTGCCGGTGTAGAGCTTGAATCTGTAGCAGATGTCGGCTGACCTTGTTTACGGCCAAATGATTCCTGCAAGTATTTTAGGGAATTACAGGTTTTACATGTAATCAAGAAATGGAATTTATAAACTCCAGTAGAATCTATTCTTCCAAAACAAAAATTCATGAGCCTTCCAGTTTGATCGATGTTCTATTTGTGGAGAGCATGTCACGTGGGGTTGTTTAAACAGCTGATAAAGACATACCGGAGCTGTTCAAGACTGGATGTTTTCTTATAACCATTGGATACAAATGATATCTGAAAACTAATGTGACTTTATTTCATTGCTGACAAATCAAAAACTATGAAAATTAGTCATTTGTATATGTTATTTGCTTCTAAGACAATGTGAAATACATGCTGCTGCATTTCACATTACTATTCAATTAACAAATCTGAAGCAACAGCATTTTCTGTAAATTTCCATAAAAAGGTAAACTGAAAGTAGACTCATCTTTTCAGGCAAGATGAGGGACGACCCTCTTTCTAAACCCATTGTCATGTGAACTGTACTTTTTAGACCATTTTGCACATCATCCACTTTTCAATTGTTCTAAAATCAAAGATATAAATGAAAATACAAGTAAATAGTTACTAACCTTCCTTAGGCCGCAAAAAGTTAAACTTTCTAGATATTCCTCAGCTGAACCATCTGCAGTTTGGCTACATTTTTTCTCCCCAGCTCTTTGAGATCTTTTCTTCTTCTGTAGCATAGATATATACATGTACCTTTCAACTCTTTGAAATAAAACACCTAGTTTGTTGATCAACAACTGAATACCTGGTTTTGTTGTTGTTGTTTTTTTTTCTCATTGGATGATATAGCAGGTTTTCACTGACCGAGAACGAGTTATCAAATGATGTTGACAAAAATCATGTAGAATGAAAACACTGAAATTAACAGATGGCAAAATATTTCATCTTTTCTTCAATGTCACACCTCAAGCGTGAGAGGACATTTTGAGGAACCTGTTATGAACATTGGTATTGGGCATGGGAATTTAATCTGCTGAAGTCATTAGCAAAACACTGATTTAAAATGTGTATTTAAAATAAAGAGTTACAAACCTTTCTCCATGGTAAATCAACAACCCCATAATCATATCGCAACTCTTTCCCTGGCTGGATATCTTTTACTGCAAAGAGACATATGCTGCCGTGAAAAAGAACCATCTTACAGTTAACAGCTTTTCCCACTGCATCATTCACCATTCGAGCCTGACCAGTTGCATTGGTTGCATCAATACTAAAAAACAAATGGAAGGAAGGAAAGAAACACATTATTGTACTGCAACAGTTCAATCACTTTGTAATTCATGTGCTTTGGGTTTTGAGTTGTTTAATCAATTCTTTGTAATACTCCACACCAATGTTATGCTCGAGATAGTTGTTATGATTGTGGGTGTTTTCGAGTTGGGGGCTACAAACAAAAGTGGGCAAGACTTGCACCCATGATGACCTTTCAGTACACAAGAGTATGTTCGAAATAGTTGGTGGCTGGTGTAGTATCAGTCTTAGATTATAACTACATGTGGCATTAATAAGCTAAGAGATGATGTTGAAGAACATGATAGAATGTCTTTATTTTCTTACCATTTAGGTCCTTGCCCATCGTGGAAGAAAAAAAGAAAGCTCCCTTGAGAGGCCTTGTAGTCTTTTTCCCTTTTCAGGCCCTCTTTTTTCGTAATTCTTTCCCCAACATACTCTAGTAAAAGCTCTCCTTTGTTAAAGTGTGTGGTTGTAAAAACACCACGCCCTGAAAAGAGCAAAGACATTCATGGAATTACTTAAACATATTCAACAAGTGCAGCTGTTTGAAATTAAATTTGAGACGTTCAAAAACATGGAATTAAAATGTTAGTTACATCAGAACTACATGTATTCCAATTGACACCACTGAGTAAAACTAGCAAAATGCATTGGCGTGAATAGTCTATGTTTTGAAGAATAAAGAGGTGTAATACCAAAACTGTGGAAGTGAGATTTAAAAATTAACATGGCTGTGAAAGCAAAAGGAAAAGGTATGAGTTGGTACACTTGTATAAAAAAAATCCAGTACAAACAAAAGCTTGGTGTTAATGTTAACATGTTGAAAAACTTGGCATCGTTATATAAATTTACTAAAACTTAACAACTATTTGAACATTCCAGATCAGCAGATTTATTTTGTGATTACTCACCAATGTATTTGTTTATGTGTCTTACTTCAAACCCCTCCCTATCTGGTTTTCCAATGTATGACTTGGCATCCGTTAGTTGAGCTTGATGGGCTAGACGTAAGCTACGCTTGGCCATGTTGTTCTGCAAAAAAAAAATAGATAAATGCATTTCTTGAAGTCGTAATTTGACCCAAAATTTTGATTTTTTTTTTTTTATCTTATTTAATGCATTTTATTATTTTTGTTTTTATTTGTTTTGTCTTTTTTGTAACAGGATGGGAATGTGATGGTACTTTTACAAAGGTTTAGCTAATGATACTGAAATCTCTTGTTATTAGAAATAGCCTACTGGTTGGATAAGACATAGAGAAATGCAGCTTTTTTACAAGACTTTATAACTGAGCCCAGATAAAATGTTGTTCCGTATTTATCTCTGGATTGTTGTTATTTTTTTTTTTCCAATTATTTTATTTTTCAATAAGTAATCTGATTGTAAAGTATCCCTGTAAGTGTAAATGCGACAGCAGAATTTCACACTTACCTTTAATTACTATTGCAGGCCTAAACATTAAAATAATCAGCAGAGTGATTATAAGCAAAAGTAATAAGATCATAATCACATGTATTGACCGAATTATGTATTGCTGTCTTTCTTGTTCCGGGCGACGTATGATCCTAATGTAATATTGCAGACTGTCTTCTGTGACAGTCCCAATGACAGCCTGATTTGTAGTGGTTCTAGGTACTCGTGGTCTGTCACTTTGCATTCTTTATTCTTTGACCTGTGCCCACAAAATGAAAGTTTGAAATATTTTAAGACTGCTCGCTTTGGAAATTTACCTTTTTCTCAGTATTTTGTTGTGTTTTGTTTTGTTTTTGTGTTTGTTTTTAAATAGGCAAATCACTGGCATGACTGAGTTCAATCAGTTAAGGATCACTTGGTACAACCAAGGATCATTATACTACAAACTATTACTATACACTTTTTATAGGCCTAGAAATTACAAAGTACAATTGTTGATAGGCCTATGAAGTCTAGATTCTACTAGATGGAGATAACTAATAACAAACTCTACTATTCAAATAGTACAAGCCCAACAAGTTATTAAGCTGAACTTGTAATTATATTATAACTAGTTTAAATACATGGCTCTTTTTTAACATCAGTCTCATCAATTGTCGCCAAAACAGCCCAACCCCAACCCAGGTCCAAAATGCTAAGTTTTCACAGTACGTGCAAATTGGGCCTTCTTACTGCAAAAACCTGACTGAACTGAATTAAAAAAAAAAAAATTATACAATTTATATTAGTTGTTCTTGACCTCAGCAAAGTACACCAATTTAGGCCTACGAAGCCGTGCTTGAAAATACACCGTGGTTTCATCTAAACTGACTAGTGACAGTCAGCATGGTTAGTGGAAACATGGCCTGAACGCTCGCTAGTGTGTACTGAGCAGACTAGGTGACCTCCCGCAAACTAACGTTTACGAAACAAAA